>VUQG01038042.1:0-17579 GCA_015106755.1 Etia nguti
CCTTTTTGGTAAAACATATAGTTAGGGCTGGACCAGGTGACCCTGAATCCTCCCTTAGTTATGCTGCAATAGACGTAGGCTGCCGGGGGATTCCCATGATGCATTGAGTTTTTCCTTTCCAGTCACCTTTCTCACTCGCTTTGTGTTAATAGACCTCTCTGCATTGAATCATACCTGTTATTAATCTCTGTCTCTCTTCCACAGCATGTCTTTATCCTGTTTTCCTTCTCTCACCCCAACCGGTCGTAGCAGATGGCCGCCCCTCCCTGAGCCTGGTTCTGCCGGAGGTTTCTTCCTGTTAAAAGGGAGTTTTTCCTTCCCACTGTCGCCAAAGTGCTTGCTCATAGGGGGTCATATGATTGTTGGGTTTTCTCTGTATCTATTATTGTACGATCTACTACACAATATAAAGCGCCTTGAGGCGACTGTTGTTGTGATTTGGCGCTATATAAATAAAATTGAATTGAATTGAATTGAATAGAACGCCATGACAGTTTTACTATCTGACAGAAAATGACAATCAATCCACATTTTTACACAGACTGGCCTTTTAAAGGGATGTGGTCTTAAACTTTTGATCAGCTGTTAAAACAACCTGTTTCAGTTTAAGCGTTGTTTTCAATAAATTGCATGCTCAAAAATGTTTTGTCTCACTCCCATTTCTTCTTGTTGCATGTTGAAGCTCTACTTGGAACCTTGTTAAGATCCAACCATGAAAAATAGGATTTTTTGCCATTTTTCAAGTGGTCTTAAAACTTGACGGGTGAGGAATTCTTCTCCCTGCAGTGATGCCTCCGGCCTGCAGGGGGCAACGCCGCTCCGCTTTGTTGACATGCGTCACCAAACTGCGACGGACGGACCATCAGTGCAAAGGCTTCTAAAATGTACAATGATTGCCTGAGCGGCGCAGACCGAGTGAAAACAAAAGGAAAAGGAAGATTTCTGGGCGCCGGCGGACACGTCTTAATGAGTGAGTGATGGTAACACACACGAGCGGGTCTGCGCTCACAGTAGGAGGATTATTTTTTAATAAAACCTCCGGTTTGGGTGAGTAGAGTTACCATAATGTGTCTGGATTGTCTGCAATTGAGAAAAAAAACGGTCTGGAATCCTCCAGCTTTTTATTAAATTGCTGAAAATTAACAGTAATTGTGCTGCAATTGTGCAGCAAAAACAACACGTTAACACAGGATTTTTTAAAAGATACGATAATTTACAACATCTGTTACTGCAGATCATTCAGATCCCGCTTCTTCATACAAAAACATAAATGCTTAAAAAAATATAATCTAAAGCGGTAAATAATCATTTTACAATACCTCTCTTTATTTATAAAAGTGAACCTATGGGGCTTTTCTTTATTTTCTGTCACGCATAAATAAATAACATACACAAATGCTCCCGTTAAACACGGCCAAAGTTTCAAGCAATAAGAGTAATCCGTATCAGCTAAGAGCTCAGACTGCTATAAACAGTTCGTTTTAATAAGTTTTTTCTATTCTTGGATCTCTGTAATGTCACAGGGAAAGGGTATCCTTAATATGGAGCTGTGGGCACAGAAGCCCCGCCCATATTCAGTTCAAACCTTCTGTTTGTGGTGGGTGGCCAATCAGAATAAGGTTTCTGTAACGAAGGAGGAGCTAAAATTGCTTCTTTCAGACAAAGAGTCCAAGAATAAAACTCGGAATGGGAGATACATACATGTTGACTATCATGTTGAAATGCACTATTAATCATCCAGGTAACTTCAGGTTTAACTTGATATGAAGGTGGTTCCCTTCTTATATCACCATGGTAATTTATGCTGCGGAGCTGTGGAGCAGGTTGTGTTTGAGATAAGAAATCAACAGGAATAAAATCACAGCCTGTTGACAAACCAGTTCTCCAGAAACCATTGCTGAAAGATCCCTCAGACCTTTGTGTGCAGATATGAAGGTTTTTGTTTGTTTGTTTTTTGTTTTTTTAAGTGTCTGAAGCAGACATGCTTCAGAGACTGCATGCATTCATAAACCTCGGTCTGTTGGATCACAATGGGGGCTTTGTTCTTTATTTACCTGTTGCCATGGTGAATCATGGTATCAGAGTGCAATTGATGGATTTCTTTCAGTACTTCCACATACAGCTTACCTCAGAGTGGATCGGAGTAGACTGAACCGATTCAAAATCTGAAAACTCAGAATGTAGTTTTAAACTCAGAGTTTGTTAAACCTGTTTTATGAAAGTGGAGTGAAAAACTGGTTGCCGCACACTGGACTGCTTTGTGACAACCACTTTGGTTCTTTTAAATATTTTATCATGCAGTAACACATTTTATCTATGTATTTAACAGCTGGATTATCACGCTGCTTTTGCTGTTTGTTTGTGTTTTTTCACTGCATCAGAGTATGAATACATTTTCATTAGTGATCCATCTATCATCAAAAGATGGATCACTAATCACTGAATATTAAAGAAGACATTTGTCCTCTGTCCTGCTCTGATGATTCCGCTTTTCCATCCCTGCAGTTGGACTGTAGTGCATCAGGAGCTGCGGCAGGGATGAGGATCCGGCTGCAGTGTCCCGGCCACGCTGCCAGCCTTCTCTCTGAGCTTAACCGCTGCCGCCAATCACGTCAGTACTGCGATGTGTTCCTGCAAGTTGGCAACCGGACATTCGCAGCCCACCGCGCCGTGCTGGCCTGCGCCGGGACGTACTTTCGTAACTTGTTCACCAGAACTCCCACCGCGTCCAGCGCCGCCTTCTCTTTGGAGTTTATCTCCCCAGCTAACTTTGAGAAAGTGCTGACGTTCATCTATACCGGGGAGATAGTGACTGATCTCATAGATGTCGGGGTCCTGTACGAGCTGGCCGAGCGGCTTGGGGTCAGTGAACTGGTGAAGGCTTGTCACGCTACCTTCCCTGACCTGCAGGCTTCTGTGTCTGCAAACTGCAAAGCCAGCAGTCCTGGTGACGTCACCCTGGACTCCAGCATGGTGGCCGCTCCACCCACGGTGGTCGCAGCTTCTGTGCTGTCTGTGTGCTCCTCCGCCGGCTCCTGCTCCTCCCTGTCTTCATCGGCTGGCCCGTCTGCTGCCCCGACTCCTGCTGCTGCTCCCTCCCCTCTTTTCCAAATCAGGACAGGCAGGTCAGGCCGCGAAGCTCAGGTCGGGCCTCTGTCTCTGGACCTAAAGGCAGAAGATGTCCAGTCTCATATCGGCTACGGGCAGATGGGAGCAGATCATCAGTTACCAGGAGGACCGCCTTTAACCAGCAGCAGCACCCTTTCCCTTCAGGCTGACGGCTTGCAGCCTGTGGGGCCTGTGCTCCAGCTGAAGACCGAGCATGGGCTGAACGATGGGGAAGCGGAAGGCTGCTGTGAGGACGGTGACACAGATGGTCAAATGGTTTCTGAGAGCGTGGGCGACTCTTTGTCTCAGAGCAGCAACCCTGTTACGTCCGAGTCCTGCTCTCTCCCTGACTCTTCAGCTCAGCTCGGCGCTGAAGCCTGCGCTCCGACATCATCCTCAGGAGAGTCTCCAGGCAGCCTTCAGGTGGCAGCCGTGGAAGGTGGCGTGGTCGACGTGCAGCGGGACAGCAGGCTGATGTTTGGGGAAGTGGAGGAAGGAGACACTGAAGAGGAGAGGGAGGCTTTGCAAGGTAATGGAGCAGTGGAGGGAACAGAGGAAGAGCAGTGGAGACGGTTGGCAGGAGAAATCATCGAGCTGAGCGACGATGAGAACTTCATGGAGGAGGGAGAGGAGGAGGACGAGGATGAAGATGACCTTGTGTGTGTGGAGAATGGAGATGGAGGGAATGTGAGTAGTCAGGTAATGTTTCTGTTTGTGAGCCATACAGTAGTTCAGGTACAAGGTCATTCTGTAAAAAATCGAATCAGCTGAAGTCTGATGTTCTCTAACGTTTGTATATCTAATGAAGCGACCAAAATTTGACATTGTACTCTGAATTTTTTCTGAGCTACAGACCTTCAAAGGACACAGGGATGGGTCGTTTTTTTTTTTTCACATAGGAAATAATGGTCTTTGCTCCTCTAGGTGACAGGAAGCACAGTGACATGTAAAGCTTGCACAGTGGCACTCCCAGCAGATCCAGCTGCCATCAGAAGACACGGTGAGACGCACCTGACGGAGCTGGGGCTCTGCAGGGTGTGTGGAACCTCTTTTCCAGACCGTGCTGCGGGCATCGCCCACTCCTTCACCCATGTGGGAGTGCAGCTCTTCACCTGTGACATGTGCCATCTGCAGTTCTGCAGCCCAAAAAAACTGCTGCGCCACCACCGGCAGACAGCATCCAGTTACACCATCCCGCAGGGGGCGCTGACCAACAGCAGCCACAGCCTGGAGCTGCAGTGTGCTGTATGCACCAAATCCCTCAGCAAGGACTTCCAGGTTAGTGGATATTTATGGAGTGTTTTTGAAGTAAGTCAGATGCTTTAAAAGACTGTTTGATACATCAATGGCTCCATATGTAAACAGACAGTGTTTAGTTATGATAATACAATAAATGTGGACTTCATTTTTACATGAATCATTAACAAATTACAGCCATTTCTATCTCCAGGAACTCAAATGAAATCGGGCAGTTGAATAAAAAGCGGTTCTTTTGTTTTATTCACAAATTATTAAGATAAAAAGTCCAAATGTGGCGTTGGCCTTTGTAAGCACTTTCCACAACATGCCGTCGAGCTCTCGATTCATTAAACTGTAATGAATGAGCTCACTGTGGTTCACTTTAAGGTTAAAGATGTTTCTGTAGCATTTACTCTGTAAATAATGCAAGGACCAGGTGTGTCTAAGAAGCACAAAAGTGAGACTTGAGCTCACAGCGAAACCCACAGTAAGTCTGATGTTTGTATGAACAGTGGCTGAGAACCGGTTTGGTGGCAAACATGAGCAGGAAATAAGAATGAGTCGTCCCCCTGCTACACACCTGCTTCCTCAGTGAAGCTCCTCAACTTTTAGTTTTGTGTTTCTCTCCTCCTCAGACTGTCAAAGACCACCTGCTGAGCCACGTGTGCCCCCAGAGCCTGAGCTGTGGCGTGTGCCACCTTCCCCAGCTGTCCCTGTGCTCCCTGCTGTGGCACGCCCTCGCCCACCTCTCCCTGCCCGTCTTCACCTGCCCACACTGCGCCCACTGCTTTGTAGAGCGCTCCCTGCTGGACAGACACATGGCTGTGCATGCTGAGGAGGCGGCAGCTAAGGAGAGAGAGCAGTCGGCGCTGAGGGGTTACGGAGTCAGAGCAGATGGAGGTGGTGGTGGAGGAGGAGCGGAGGAGCTACATTGCTTCCTGTGCCCGCAGACGTTTCGCTCGTCCTCGGCGTTTCAGTACCACCTCAGTCTGCACACCAGCGACTCCACGGGGAGCGGAGGAGCCGCTGGCGGCCAGGGGTGGCTAGGAAAACGTAAAGCGGATCAGTCTCTGGAGTGCCCGCCGTCTTCCTGCTCCTCCTCCTCGTCACGGGATGTCAGCGGGCTCGTTAAAATGAGCAACTTCGGTTTGGGTTTGGGAATGGGCATCAGCGTGTCGGACAAGTTTTTTCAAGGGCCGATGCACGGCGTGTCCTCTGGAGTTCTGACCAACGGGACCTCCGGGCAGGACAGTGGTATCGGACCTGCAGGGGTGCGCGGGAAGTGGTACCGGTGTCGCTACTGCGGTAAACGTTTCGCTCACTCGGGGGAGTTCACTTACCACCTCCGTATTCACACCGGGGAGAAACCTTACCAGTGTAAAGTGTGTCTGCGCTTCTTTAGGGGGCGCTCCACCATGATCTGCCACCTGAAGACGCACGCCGGCGCCCTGATGTACCGCTGCACCGTCTGCGGCCTTTACTTCTCTACACTGAAGCTGGTGTCGTCACACATGGAGCTCCACAAGGACCACTTACCGCCGGACTTCAACATCGAGCAGACCTTCATGTACAACGATCACTCTAAAGAACCGCTGCCCACTGTGGACACCTGATCAGCTCTTCGTTTCCTCTCTGACGCCTCCTCTGTGTCTGGTTGTCGTGGACCACATGCTGCTGATAGTAGACTAGAGCTGTAGCTAACCGATGCACCAACATATCGGCCTATCAACAGATAGGACATTTACTGATGACTCATGCACATCTGTCATGTTACATCAATTTAATGCCGGCTAACTGTTTAAAAAAAGTCTGAAGCGCTAGAAGTTTCCATTCTTGTTTTTATTAGGAGTATTTTTTTATTTCCTGGCACAAGATGGGGGGATAAATAACAAAAACATTGGAGATTTGGCTGAAATATTATTATAAACATTGGTATTGGCCTAGTGCAGTGATTTTCTAATGTTTTTAATTAATCACGCACTCTCTAAATTATTTTAAAAGATCTCAGTATTGCTTATTTTGTCCAGCTAAGTTTCTCAAACACACAAATGTTCACATTAATCCCACATGTTAGAAGCTGGAATCAGAACTACATAACAACAAAATCTAAATCTAAACTAGCCATTACTATGGATTAAAGATGGATGATTCTCCCACTATTCTCCCACCATTTGCACTGGTCAGATTCTTGACTGAGTTAAGTCTGTTTAAAAAAAAAAAAAATAGTAGCATCATCAAAATGATTGCGTTGTCTTAACATAATTACAGTGTAATTACACTGCAATTACCTCATTGTAGCAAATTAACCCAAAATATTTTCATAAATGTATTATTTTCTTTCCAAAGTGTTTTAAAGCATTGATTCCCAAACAGAGAGCAGTACAAGTCACACTGAGGGGTACTTATGCAGGTTTTTGAGGGGCTCTGGGGTTTCACGTATAATGAGTGACGATTTAAGCGGTGTCTTTTTTGTTTAAGTCCAAATTTTAGTTTAATGAATTTAGAAAAAATCTGAAATTACAAATGGATAATAGAAAAAACATCTGCACTAACACAACAACAACTAGTTAATTAAAAAAGTTCACTTAAGATGTATTTTTGTAGCAGAAAGTGCCTTATATTGGAAGGTAAAGACTTTTAAAATCTTAGTTAAATAGCTGAACATAGTGCATGAAAAGGCTAAAATATGGTTGTATTTAATGAATAAATTATCAGTACATACAACTAAGATTATTTGAGCTAAAATGATGAACATAGTTTTAATAAAAATGCTACAGGTAAATGTAAAAAGTGCTAAAATGGCAGGTAAATTAGGGATTAATTGATAAAATTAATGACAGAAATAATCCTGGTTATGCCTCAAAAACTGTCAACTGTTACGGGACCTGCACACTGACTGACTGATAACTGTATAAAATAAATAACACAATTTAAACTTGACTAAAACCAAATGAACACTTTTTGGAATATTATGGGTGTGTGTGTGTAAGTTAGCACCCTAGTACAAGAGTCCAGTCAGCACATGAATGAGTCTCCCAAACAGCTTTAACAGAGAAAGATGCTACTTGTTAATTAAAAGTCTAGGGAGATGATTCTTCCAGCTGTTCCCAAAGTCTTCCCTGCTACCTCACCCCCACCAGCCAACTCCATCCCCCCTTTCTCATTTCTTATTTTCTACATCCTTGCATCCTCTCCTTCTGCCTTGGTCTCTTCTACCAGAGATCCAAGCAGAGAAGAGAGTCGTCGAGACAACAAGAACAAAGTCAGCTGCAGTACCTATCGGTCGTGTTCGTGATGTATATATATTTTTTAATATTTAGGGACCCTTTTAATTATTCACAATATCAATATCTTATCAGTGTGACAAGATATACCTTTTTTGAGCCGTAAAGGGCAGAAATTCCATCCCTCAGCTTCTTATCCGGGTCCAGGTTGCAGGTGCAGCATTCTAAGCAGACATACCCGGACTTCCCTGTTCTCAGCCGTCTTCTCCAGCTCATCCTGGGAGACATTGACGTGGAGGAGGAGTCCCTCCTAAATGACCAAACTCCTCACCCAGACACCTGTTGGAAGCAGCCTATTTTAGTCATTAGCCAGAGCTTCTGGCCATAGATGAGGTTGGGAATGTAAAACTGAATGGTTGAAACCATCCCTGTCCAAACTGGAGGTCATTGCTTGAAGCGAGTCATCACAGTGATGCTCCTCTGCTGACAGGCTCATTTCTGCAGGAGGATGCAACCCTGCTGCTTACAGCTGGTTTTTGGGGAGATGTTCCCCCCTTCAAAAGGCCTCCGAGAACTCTAGCATCAGCCTCTGTTTTCTTTTCTCTCTTTTTTTGATATAGGCTGGAAAATAAATTTTAAAAGCTGGGAATCACTGTTTTAAAACACAAAATTAGTATTTTTATAGAATAGAAATTTAAAAATAGAGATTATTTTTCACTTACATCTGATTATTTCTTTATCTGTTGATCGATCGAGCGTTCACCTGGATTTTTATAATGTGGTGGCCATATTTTTTTTCCGTTAGATGCCGTTCAAACTGCAGGTTTGGTCTGTTTGAACTAAGATAAGAAGAAGCCACTTGGTGGCAGTGTATCCTGATGTTAGCAGGTGAAAGAAGGCAGCTGTTGCAGCAGATATTATCTACTGTAATATCAGGATAGGTTTTAATGACAGTGATTGTGATTACAGAGTAATTACACTGATTGCATATTGAAGTAGCACGCCATCTGTAGCATACTACTACTGTATCTGTAACATGCAACTTCTGTTGGTGCTGTGCTACTGGAAACTGAATTTCCCGGAGGAACCAACCCGAGGGATTAATAAAGTTTCATCTAATCTAATCTACTAATTCTTCCTATTTGCAGTCACTGTTTTAAAACACTACACTTTTATTTAGTCTGTTCTTATGGTGCATGTTTCATTCAGATAAAACACGAATCCACAGTAGAGAATATTTTTGTCTTTGAAACATAAAAATGTGCGTTTGAACTTAAAGAGATGAATTCCATTTTAAACACAAGCTACACCGACTTGTTTAGAGCGTGTGATGTATGTTGTGCTGTAGAAATGTGACATTGAAGTGCCCATTTACACATTTCTGTGCGATTTTTGTGTCTTACCTCATATTTATGACAGGAGTGCAACTATTTATTATTTTTATCCCTTTTGTTGTCTATTTCTAAAGCTAAATATGAATGTTTTTTTAATATTGTTTATGAAATAAATGCCTCTAGGAAGACTGTTATCACCTCTGAATTATTATTATTTTTTTATCTGTTGGATGGGCTGCTCCATCATCAGAAATTCAGTGATGAATCTGCAGAAATCTGCTTCGCCTGTTTCCAGCAGCACAGACCTTTGCCCTTTCAAAGCCTGGTCTCTTCCTGCTATTGTGCCATTTGTGGACAGACAGACCCCTCTTCTTTTTTTTTTCCCCCTGCCATGAATGAAACATGAAACATTCCAGAAACGGAAATAAATGTAATAAAGATCTGCAGAAAGGAGAGCCATCTGCAAGAAAGGCAGATTTCCTTGTTAAAATAAACAAGTTTCCAAATGAGTGGCTGTGGTTTGTCATCATCACATCAGTGTACAAAATCCAACTCAGCTTTTCCAGCTTGGATCGAAACAAGCAGCGTTTAAGGGAGTTTTATTGCTTTTTTTTTGTTTGTTTTACAGATATGACTACATCAGCATCCAGATAAATAAGCGTTTAGTAACATTAAGCTTTGATTTCTATGCAATAAAACAGTTACATTTTCACATTTGCATTCGTGAATACTTATATGAGGATTTCTCCTGTGGGGCACTGCAGCACATTTTGTTGACACAAATTCCTGGAACATTCACTGTGCCATGAGTTCCTGTGTGAGTTGAGCAGCTTTGCAGGAAGACATCAAACATTTCCTGCCCTCCTGTGTGTGAAACTCTGATCAGGTAAATGCTTAACAAAACAGGAACTGGACTATGAGAGGAAGGGATGAGCCCGATCGATGCCTGTGGTACTTGGAAGCGACAGGGCTGAATTTAGTTCGGTCAAATATACCACAACTGAAGCTTACTTCATCCTTAGCTCAGCTTCCTTCTTATGATCCAACATCAGAATGGCTGGTGCTGGCGTTACTCAGCTTCCCCGGGTCTCTACCGCCCTCATTTGCAGTTTTGGCGTTGGCTCTGGGTCCCACCTGTTCTGCAGTCCCCTCTCTGGGAATGTAGTTCAACACGGTGTTGATCAGGTTGTTCCGAAAGCTCTTGCTGAGGAAGTTGTAGAGGAAGGGGTTGGCAACGCAGTGCAAAAGCGAAATGCTCTGCACCACACTGAAAGAGAAGTAGAGCACTTCCACCGTGTTGCAGCTGAATACATAGGGGTCAAGGTCGTCTATTATCATCAAGAACATGACCAAGTGGTAGGGAAGCCAGCACATTACAAACACCAGGGAGTACACGTGCACCAGCCAAACATCCCGTCGGTTCTGCACATCCGTCGCCCTGTTGGCTGCACGAGCGATCAGCACGTTGCAGGTGATGATGACAGCAGCCGGGGCCAGGAACTGGAAGACCAGGCACAGGAAAGACACTGTGACGAACCATTCAGTGTAGCTGTATTCAGGCAGCATGTAACAACCTGGCTCTTCCCACTCCAGAAGATCCACATGGACGTTCTCCAACAGAGCCAGAAACAAGGAGAGTCCCCAGAGGCCCCCACAGACCACCCACCGCTTCCGGCCTCCCGCAGGGAAGAAGCTTGATGATGACGGTCTTGACAGTGAGAAATAGCGCTCAAGGGTCATGAAGGCCAGGAAGAAGGAGCTGCTGTAGAAGTTGATCACGTAGATGAGGTGGGTGACCTTGCAGAGGAAGCGACCCCACAGCCAGACCTGGTCCATGGTCACCTCCATCATGAAGAAAGGAAGGATCACGATCACCATTAGGTCCGACAGGCTCACATTGATGATGCAGAAGAGGACCGCATTGGAGGAATGCCTTCGGCGCCAGTTGACCCAGACGACCAGCGTGTTCTCCAGTAGGCCCACCATGAAGATGAAAAGGTACATGAGGAAGAGGGCGATGCGCCGGTAGTTCGTGTTCAGCTGGAGGGTGCACTCGAAGACGAACCATGGCGTGCCGTTCAAGTAGTCTAGCGAGTGGTTGAAAATGGTCATGTTCTGGAGTGAAAAGCAAAGGAAAGCGTTTCATATCCTGACAGAGTTTAAATTTATTTTGAGGTTAATCTGATTATGTTTTAAGACGTTGCATAAGAGGGGCACAGGAGGAGGAGGAGGAGGAGGAGGTGGTTTACTCAAAATGTTTTTGAGAGGTGAATACAAAAAGCCCAGCAGGTTATTAGAAAACTATTTTACAACCTACAGCGTGCAGTTCAGAGCAGGAGTGCCTCGCTCTGAGGTGAATGCATGCATGGATTTGTTTAGAATTCAGATTTATAGCATCTTTTCATTCACAACGCTCCACATATATAACTCTGCACATCTAAAACACAGACTGTTTCCATTCCAAGCATTCTTCTTTCTCACTAAACTCTATAGAGGTCAAAATCTCAGAAACACTCATGCTATGTAGAAGAAAAACCCTGAAATAGATCTTTCTGCAAGAAGTGTTGCAAGTTTTGACACCTTCAGATTTTATCCTCACCTCCATGCATCTTGGAGGAAGGTGAATTTGTCCACAGCACCTTTACTTTACGCTTCTCATCCAAATCAGCCTCCCACATTTCCCCAAATTGTAACCTGAAGCTACTGACAAGCTTGCCTTTACACCAATAGAAAATGCCAAATTGATAGCTTATTTTCCATGGAGATGATTTCAATTGATTCATCTTTGCACAATCTGAAACATATTGGTGAAGCAAAAAGCTGCGTTTTATACAACAGAGTGTTGCTGGATCTCTGACCTCTTCAGACTTTATCACCTTAATGAAAGTGTTAGATTTTGAAGCCTCTATTCTCTTCAAAATAACCTACATCTAAATGCAACCTAACCACTGACAATCTCTATCTATATTTCTGTGTAAAAATCTATAGGAAACAATAACATGTTTTTCCAGACCTGACAACAGATGGATGTATAAAGAGTGTCCCTTTAAGAGCTACACTAAAGGTAAAACGTGTTTTAACAACCTTGAAAATTACTGAGTTTTCTCGTACCTCAGCAGCAGTGGCGGTGTGCACAGGAGCAGAACGGGGAAGGTCGCTCCTGAGACCTTATCGTCTTCTGGAGAATCTTCTGTGTGAAGTCTGCAGATGGGAGATGTGCCTTTCCAGCTCTGCTGCTCAGGACTATGTGGGCAATCGAACAGGAGTTTCTACCCTCCCATTTCCCATGAACGAACACACACGCACACATACACACAACTATGACATCCTCAGTGATTACTGAGTAGGACAGATGAAGTACAGGCACACCCACAAAGCTAAAACGAATGTAAATTGTAGTTAGTATCATAAATATTAACTGCTTTTTTAAATATTAAACAGGCTTATTTTATGTTGAACAGAAATGTGCCTAATATTAATACATATTAAGGCCATTCTAGTGAAACAATAATTTAAATAAAAAATAATGTATTGCACATGAATAGGGAAGTTATATAAGGAGGATTTCCAAAAGTATAAAGCTAGAAATGTGCAATAGTGAAACTCAAGTTTCTCAGTGACACAAGTTCCCTTTGTAAAGTTCACGCCCTCGTCAAATCACAGCTGTCTTCGATTCAAGCAAACCCTCATAAATAAGTACATAAAAATGAGAATAAATTTGCAGTTTTAATCTAAAAAAAAGTAAATTTGCTGTTGATGGCTGATTGTTATTAAATTACATTTTTTTAAAAACCCAGATAAGGATGTGAATAATGCAAAGGTTCTACTAGTAGAATAAAAGTGGCTGTAATTCCTAAACATTTAATGCTAGTCTTCTGTTAAACCCCTTTTAATTAAAGCTGGAGGTCTGCACCTGAATCACATCGTGTCTGTCTGATTTCAGATCCACTGTGGTGGTGTACATGGGCAAAATTGCAAAAATTAAAAACATGCGTCATTGTTCAAATATTATGGACTGACTACTGACAGTTTAAAGGTTCTTCTGTAAGAGAGAATAACTGTAATTCTCCCCCTGAAAGGCGAACATAATCGGTTCTGTTTGCTTGTGCGTCTGTCCAGCGTCCATAGTTTGCTTTTAAATATGTTTTTATTTTGTGTGATAGTAGATCGAGTTAAGGTCAAGGTCGCATCAAATGTGAAAAATCTATAAAAACTTTTTATTACTGACAAATTTTTATGGATCGTCTTCAAACTTCACAACAACATACTAGGCCTAGCGGGATATGAGTACCCAGGCTGGCTAAGTATTTGACCTTGATGTTTATTGTTAGTACCCAAGGTCAAAGTTAACATTGGAAAAAAAAATGTCAACAAACCATATGAAAGGGCACGGAGAGAGCTGTACAACACGCTTTTTAAAAAAATTTTCCAATGAGACACACAGTGACATTGAAATGATGCCATAATGTTTTTACAGCTCATAGAAGCCAAAGATTTCAGATGGGTAAAGATAATAAAATACACCATTTTAGTATGCATTGCTTCAAGGTTATAGGTCAAAGGTAAGACATCAGCTTGTTGTTATAAAAACTCCATAAAATTAAATTTTTTAGTTAAACCCTTGCCCTTCGAGGGGAGTAGCACTCCGAGTTTTGTTTTGTTTTGCTTGTATTATTTGTGTTTCTTTCTCACAAAAATGACTGAAAGTTAAATAAATTGTAACACTTCTGAATATGTATCATAGTTAAAGGAAACGAAGCAGACCCGACCCGATCATTTTAGTCACCAGCGCATCTGGGTTACCTCGACTCTGATAAGATGTTATAAGATAATAAAAATAAAAATATGTTGTATTATACATAACAATACTAGAGTGTTGCAGTAAAGTCTGTCTATTTTGCTACAGTAGACCAATGATGGTGCAATGTCGCAACTGATAATGTTTACAACATTTCAACATCTCCTTCTTCAGTTTCATGGTCTCTGGGATTCTGTGGGCTCATTTCAAGTTTTCCGTTTATTTTTGAGAGTTTTTAAGTCTGATTTTCTTTGTTAACTCTTCAACTTCGGATTATTATTGTAGGTTGAGTTTTTGTTGACTTGTTTCTGGAATTATTCTTGTTTTGTTAGAATTGTTTTTGTGTCTAGTCTCCACGCTTTCTTGTTTTCAAGTCCCTGTGTTTGTTTCCCTGTTTGAATCCTTTCCGTTTCATTTTGTCAGTCATGTGTCTCATGTGCTTCATCTTCTGGTCTTGTTACCTTGATTAAGTTCAGGTGTGTTTTGTTCCCCATGCGTTTCCACTCCCCCTGATTAGTCAATTTGTATGTATATGTATACATAGTCTCAATTTCCTTTTATCCTTCATCTAAGCATTTATTTATCTTCCCTGTCTTTGTTCCTTTATATGCATCATGCTCCAGTTTCCAAGTTTGGATTTTGTTTCTTTTAGACTTCTTACAAACTTTAGACTCCTAACAAAGAGCTCAGATTTGTATTTACCTGTCTGTCTGTGAGTCCTGCATCGTTTTATGCATTTGGAATAATGTCCTTCAACGAAAATTGTGAAGACTTAAAATATGTCATCATATAGAATACATAATATAATCAAAAGAAATCTCTATGCACAAGAAACAAGGCCAAAAGTTAATATTGGATGCCTGTTATTTAAAATGGCCATGATTCGGTTTTTACCAGCTGGAAGGGAAGCAAGGCCGGAGCACACAAGGTGGATTCAAGCTGCTCTACCATGGTGTAGACCAGGGGTGTTAAACTCCAGTGCTCGAGGGCCGGAGTCCTGAAACTTTTCCATGTGTCCCTGCTGCAACACACCTAAATAAAATTAGTAGGTCATTAGCAAGACTCTTTAGAACCTGACTGCATGCTGAGGTGGGAACCCCTAACCCTACTCAAGTAAATGAAAGGGTTTGGAAAACCCTTCTAAAAGTACTTTTATTGCACCATGTTCATTTACTCATGAGCTGCTGTGACATGAATCAAATGGCTGAATTGCCACCGCAGCATTCAGTCAAGTTCTAGAGTTTTGCTAATAACCTACTAATTTTATTCATGTGTGTTGTAGCAGGGACACATGGAAATGTTTCAGGACACCGGCCCTTGAGGACTGGAGTTTAACACCAGTGACGTAGACAGAGAAATGGAATAACCCTAACCCTAGCCTTGAAGGAAGAGCATGAGAAAAGTGTTGTGGAGGTGAAGAGGGTGTCAGACAGGAATAATTAATTTAAAGCTTGAAACTGAAGGTGTGATGTTAAATGTTGTCAGTCTGTGTGCCCCGCAGGTTGGATGTCAGAAGTGAAAGAGAAATTCTGGAGTAAGCTGGATGCCGTGAGTGTCCAGAGGCAAGAGAGCACACTTCAATGGACATGTAAATGTAGGGAACAGAGGTGGTGTTGGTTAGGTCTGATGTTAAGGAGAGAAATGCTGGAGGACGGATCGTTCCAGGTTTCGCGAAAACCATGGAAATGGCTGTGGTGAACACACAGAGTGGAGGCAGGGACACACAGGTGGACTGAAGGCCTTGTGTATTTCAGCAAGACAATGCTAGACTGCGTGTAGAGCGTACTTTTGTAGTAGAAGAGTGCTGAACTGGCCTTCCTGCAATAAACAAAAAATACAACAAAGTTGAGCAGGCAGAATCCTGTTCAACAGCCTTGGCTTAAGTGGTTAAAAGGTTTGCACTGACTGAGTGATGGAGGGGGAGGATGCATTTGTTAGTTATCTCACATGATCCTGTAAGTATAATGCCAGTAAGAAGAGTGCCGAAATAGTATAAACAGCCCCCACATAGCAGAGAACAATTCCAGGAAGCCGTACTCTGTGCTGCGATTTGCCGAGTGTACTGCGAGGTGGGAGCCCTGGGCCACGCCAGCCCCACTGAGGAAGGGGGCTCTTTAATCTAGAGAAGCACACATCCTCATCATCACACCATTTCAACGCTCGTAAAAGCGAGCTTGGCCTCATCTCTGTGGTTACAGATCAGGTGATTTAATGACTGAAGTACTGGGACAAAAGAAAGTTAAGATTGGTCTTGAGGGATGGTGGAGGACAGGGAACAAGTGCACGGCTCCTGATGAGTGAGCCCGGATAAGCCCTGGCCTCACAGTTGGGGCTAAAACCAAGGTCAGCAATATATGGAGAGAATGTAGGAATGTTTGTGTTGGCCACATTTCACATTGATTAATGGGATCTGTTCCCTGGACTCAACGTTCCTATGGTCTCTGGGGGTGGTCAGCAGTTTGTTGCTTACTGACCCTTCAACTGCTCCCTCTTTCTGTCTCACTGCTCATCCTGTTGACTGGGCTCCCCTTTGGTTTTCTGGTGAAACAAGGAGGAACCAGTCAGCAGATTTGATCTCCGCTGATGAAACAGGAAGGAACCAGTCAGCAGAAACACATCTTTTGGAAACAGTGAGACAAAAAGCAGCCCCTGACCTTCATCACATTATCTAAGAACAGCTCTAATGTCAACATCTATGCTTTACCTGATTATTCCGTCCTGCAAAATACTACTTACCCACTAATAAACTACCTCCAGGGTAACCATTTACTCGCACTGCTTGCAACTCTAATCCAAGCAGTTTTTCACTTGCAGATTTATCACGTAAACGTTTGACTGTATAGCCCATATGAAACCTCACTTTTCTTAGGATGGTTACTGACAGAGTATTGCAGGATTAAAAGGTGTGCAGACTGCTAACCATCACCTAAGCTGATATGACTTTTTTCATGTTGTTCCATTGTTGTGAAATACCAAAGCTGAAGAACAAGTATTTGTAAGTGAAACACTAGTATTTTATACACTTCTGGTTTCAACTGCCTACATGGCAGTGACCAAAACACCAACTCTGAGCCTGAAAAATGCGCTATACATGTACAGTGGGATGAAAAAGTTTGGGCACCCCTGATAATTTTCACTATTTTCCTTTATAAATCATTGGTTGTTTGCATCAGCAATTTCATTTAAATATATCATATAGTAGATGAACACAATGATATTTGAGAAGTGAAATGAAGTTTATAGGATTTACAGAAAGTGTGCAATAGTTACTTAAACTAAATTAGGCAGGTCCATAAATTTGGGCACCCCAACAGAAAAATTACATCAATATTTAGTAGATCCTCCTTTTGCAGAAATAACAGCCTCTAAATGCTTCCTGTAGCTTCCAATGAGAGTCTGGATTGTGGTTGAAGGTATTTTGGACCATTCCTCTTTACAAAACATCTCTAGTTCATTCAGGTTTGATGGCTTCCGAGCATGGACAGCTCTCTTTAACTCACACCACAGGTTTTCAATAATATTCAGGTCTGGGGACTGAGATGGCCATTCCAGAACGTTGTACTTGTTCCTCTGCATGAATGCCTTAGTGGATTTTGAGCAGTGTTTCGGGTCGTTGTCTTGTTGAAAGATCCAGCCCCGGCGCAGCTTCAGCTTTGTCACTGATTCCTGGACATTGGTCTCCAGAATCTGCTGATACTGAGTGGAATCCATGTGTCCCTCAACTTTGACAAGATTCCCAGTCCCTGCACTGGCCACACAGCCCCACAGCATGATGGAACCACCACCATATTTTACTGTAGGTAGCAGGTGTTTTTCTTGGAATGCTGTGTTCTTTTTCCTCCATGCATAACGCCCCTTGTTATGCCCAAATAACTC
>VUQG01038043.1:0-11466 GCA_015106755.1 Etia nguti
GTGCTGCAGCGTTTTGAACTAGCTGCAGTCGGCCAATTGATGAAGAGGTAACACCAGAGTAGAGACTATTACAGAAGTCGAGGCGAGATGAGATGAAGGCATGGATCGCTTTCTCAAAATCTCTTAAACAGAGAAAGGGCTTAACTTTTTTAATTAGGCGAAGATGAAAGAAACTGGTTTTGACTACATTATTTATCGGTTTATCAAATGTTAAATTGCTGTCAAAAACCACCCCTAAATTTCTTGCAAATGTTTTTTTTAAATAATTTTCTATATATTGTCTAGAAGATGTCAAGGCATCTTCTAGACAATCAAACAGTCCCTTCAGAGGATTCACAGATTTTCATTTCCATGGAAGATAAATCTGAGAATTATCTGGGTAGCAGTGAAACGAAATACCATATTTTTAAAAAATAGATCCCAACCGGAGCATATAAATTGAAAAAAGGATTGGACCAAGGATAGAGCCCTGGGGGACCCCACAAAAAAGGGTCGTCTTTGGAGAAAATGTGTCTCTGAATCTAACAGAGAAAGTATGATTAGATAAGTAGGATTTAAGCCATTCTAAAGCAAGCCCTTTAATTCCGTACATTGTTCCAGTCGAGAAATAAGAATCCTGTGATCTACCGTGTTGAAAGCAGCACTGAGGTCTAATAATATTAAAATAGCAGGATCTCCAGAGTCGGTAAAAGTTAAAAGGTCATTAGAAACTTTTAAAAGAGCGGTTTCAGTGCTGTGGTGCGTTTTAAAACCAGATTGGAATAGTTCACCAATGTCGTGTAGGTCTAAAAAGGTCTGGAGCTGCAGAAGGACAATTTTCTCCAGAACTTTTGACAAAAAGGACAATTCAGAGATTGGGCGGTAATTTGATAGAACTGTTGAGTTCACATTATGCTTTTTAAGGATGGGTTCCACCACAGCATGTTTAAAATCAGAGGGAACAGACCCAGACTGAAGACTGCTATTGACAATAGAAAGCAGACATGTACCAACAGTGTCAAAAACATCTTTCAGTAACCTAGGTGGAATGATATCCAGGGTACATTTTGAAGGTCTCAAGTTTCTGACTACTTCATTAATAAAAACAATACAAATCATTTGTGAATGGAAGAAAATTGATGGATGGAAACACAAACTGTGTGTGAAACAAATTGATCAGGACACCATAATACATGTACTGTAGTAATATTTTCATATGATCCTGAGTGAATGTAAGAGGTCCAAGCAAGTGCTAGTGTATCTGAGTAACCCTGAACAGCAGACTTTCTCTTTGTGTTCATGTTCTGAAGTTCAGGGAAACAAGTTATCAGAGTAATTGTGTAAAGGATGTTACATCAGCGCCGACACTTATTATCAGACATCTTCACAGTTTCCTGAGGAGCTGACATTTGGCACTAGAAGTCACTGAGTAACAAAACAAAATGGGAACAGCAGGTATTAGTGAAGGGGGCATATACGTCGTCAGACAGCATTACGAACGTTCTAAGAGCTTGAATCCTACTCAACCGTTTTGCTCCTCATCATGGATTCCCTGTGGCTCAGCCCATTGGACCAAGACCTCACTCTTTCTCCATCTGATGTCCCTCAGGCAGTCCAGGAATTGCAATCTAAACATCCTAGTGGGGCCACCGCAGAGAGTCTGATTACAGCCGGCCCGTCTGTAGAGCCTTCTAGCAGCCATTCTCGCCACTCGGCCATCAGGTCCGCCGTATCCATTCCCCTGAACTCCTCTCTCCGCTCGATTCCACAATACAGCGGCTCCGGTCGCTCCCCATCCCCGCCAAACTACAACCTCCGAACCACTACTAGAGGAAGATCTATTTCCACCAAAAGTTCACGGCGTAGCTCCACTCCGGATCGCTCTGAGATGCCCCACGGAGCATCCCGGAAATCCGACCCATCTCAGCGTCCAACTCTGAGGACATGCCGCCGTTCCCACGCCCCAGTGAGGTCTCCTGAAAACTCTTTACCGTCGAAGATTTCAGACTGGACCGTAGCTTGTCTTCAACGAGTTTTAAAAGAGAGAGGCATCCGCTTTCGCCGATCCAACAACAAGGCAACATTATTCCATCTCTTCTTAACATCTCAGCGCTCCCGCTTTCATTCACCGAACAGAGATAATCCTCCTCCGGGGATAAACGAAGCCAACACCTCCATCAACGATGATTCCCCGCTCCTTACAGCCTCACCCACCAGCCAGCACCGGCCGCATCCTGCCACCACTTCGCACGGTCCCTCCTCAGCTGCTCCTAGGCGTGGCGTGGCACTCGGCTCGGGTTGCCAGTTCTACTGTCTCCGATCCCTCCTTCGCAACTCGCCTCAGCAAACCCTCTTGGCACTGGGTTGCCAGGTTCTCAGCCCCTCATTCCTCCTCTTCTAAACTCTGCGGCAAACTTCGGCACCAGGTTGCCAGGTTCTAAGCCATTCATTCCTCCTCTGCTAAACTCTGCAGCAAACCTGGACACCGGGTTGCCAGGTTCTAAGCCACTCATTCCTCTGCTAAACTCTGCAGCAAACCTTGGCACCGGGTTGCCAGTTCCTCTCACCTCAGCTCCTTTCTACAACACTTCAGCTAACATTCCTACAACCAGGCACCCAACAATACATCCCCCTAACCCAGCAGTTTTTCCTCCTCCCATCTGCGAAGCTTCAAGCAGCACATGGCCAAGCCTTTTAGCCCAGGCCCCTTTTCTTCAAACTACCACTGCCCAGTTTTCGCTGGCCTCAGCAATTCCTCCTCCCAACCCACCGGCCCTAAAACCTTCTGCTGTATCCGCTAACCTTCGCCAGGGTGATCGATAGCCACGACGATTCCATCATCATACTGGGTACGGCCCCTTCTCAGGCAAAAGAGCTCACTCCGCTGGAGTTCGCTTTTGCTTTTTCGTTATACAGAGATGTTCTCTGCACCGCCTTTCCCTTTGAAGACAAGAGTTCAATTCCTACCTGACTATTATACTCGATCTCGCATTACGATTCGGTGGCACCGGCTTCTATCAGTACCACATCCAGTTTGCTTCTCAGGCAGCTGCTCACCTACAGCAGTTTAACCAAGACACTTTCTGGGGCAGTCTCGATCAGGAACTCGCATCTTTGCTGCCCGTTCTTCTCTCTCCTGCAAGTTATGCAGTGCGCCGTCACATCCTGCTTCCGCCTGCATCATCCCAGCCCAAAACGATTCACAGCCTCCACGCCATTCATGCGTTCTTACCCGTTTGGCCCCAGCTTCCATACCAGAAATTTCCAAACCCACGACTTCCATCCCTAGCATGCCTTTGCCACAAGGTTCAGACAAGAGGGGCAGACCCATCATGCACCTAGGAGGCCGCACTATTTGCAATAACTTCAACGATTCCGGTTGTTTCATGTCTCAGTGCCGCTATCTCCACTCCTGCTCCTTTTGCTGCGGTGGCCATTCCCACCCGGCATGCCCTCACAACCCCACCAAGCCATGACTAGCTTTGTCAGCCTCCACACCCATTCATCACAACTGCCTTTAAGGTCTTGCCAATTCACCCCAATTTCTGGTGCTTGTTCGGAGTCAAGTGGAGGGATACCTATTATTTCGCAGTCAGTCTGACCTTCGGTTGCAAAAGCAGCCCCAAGCTCTTCGACTCACTCTCCGAAGCCCTATGTTGGATCCTCTCCAACAATCATAAGCTGCCATTTTTGGTCCATCTTCTCGATGATTTCCTAGTCATTTCCCCTCCCACATCAGCGCCAGCTCACGGGTTATCCACTCTGAGGTCAGTCTTCTCCGAACTCGGCATCCATTGCCAGAAGAGAAAACAGAGGGACCTTCAACATCCCTGGAGTTCCTCGGCATAACCCCTGACACCGAGCATTTCCAGGCCTCCCTGCCTATCGAAAAGCTCAATCGCATCACTCTTCTCCCCCAAAACTTTCTCCTCGTTCCCACATGTTCCAAGCGACAGCTACTCTCCCTTTTGGGACACTTAAACTTCGCTCTACGCATAATCCCTCAAGGCCACTCCTTTATCTCTCACTTGCTTTCACTCGCAGCATCTAAACCATCACTCCTTGACTCTATCACGCTGGATAGCTCTTCCAAAGCTGAACTGCGAGTCTGGCAACTTCTGCTTGCTAACTGGAATGGCATTACTTTCTTTTACGACAATCAGCTGTCCCACCCCGACAACATTCAGCTCTACACAGATGCCGCCCCTTCTGCTGGCTTTGGGGGTTATCATGGTGGAAGGTGGTTCTCTTCAGCTTGGCCTCCTGAGTTCCACCAATATATCCAGGAGCGGTTCTGGCCTTCGTCAGCCGTTTTTGAAATCTACCCGGTGGTCATCGCAGCCTTACCGTGGGGCCGCGAATGGTCAAGAAGATCCATCCTCATTCACTCAGACAACCTTGCCATAGTTGACATAATCAACAAAGGCCTAAGCAATTCCCCTTCCATCATGCCCTTCATGCGGCGGCTCACATGGCTATCAGTCACCCACCAGTTCTAAATCAGAGCAGAAGACATCCCAGGCCATTTCTATTCCGTTGCTTACTCCCTGTCTCGTCTCTCCCTCCAGACATTCAGAGCCTTGGCCCCTCATGCAGAGGCAGCTCCAACACCAGTTCCTCCATTTTCAGCCACGACACTCGAGATCTAAACCCTAGTATCGCAGAACTCACCAAAGGTCTCCAACATCAGACTCCCTCTGCAACCCCACACCGTTTACCCCTAACTTCAGATCCTCTATATCGCTGCATTTCTATGCTCTGGCTGAAGTACGGTGGCTACTTCCTGGCACGCACACTCGAAGCCATGTTCCTGCTTGTCTTCTTTGGCTTCTTGTGCTTGTCTGAATTTACCTCCTCATCGTCGAAATTCCATCCAGATCTTCACCCGTGCTTAAGCGACTTCCACCCAATTCCGAAGACTGCCTCATCTTCTTCCGCAAACTAAGCAAAGCCAACCAATCGGGCAGCCCCACTCCTATATACTACTTCAAAATAAACTCTCCTTTAAGCCCCATTGAATCGCTAACCCATTACCTCTGCCTCAGAAAATCTCAGCACGCCTTACCTTCAGATCCACAGTTCATCACTGAATCCGGCCACGTCCCAACCAGATCATGGTTTCTTTCACACTTTTGCCAAGTTCTCTCATCATCCTGGATTCCTCCCATTCTCTTCTCTGGCCATTCCTTTCACATCAGCGCTGCGACTTCTGCCTCCCGCAAGGGAATTCCTGACCACTTAATCAAGCTCCTCGGCCGATGGTCGTCACAAGCCTACCAGTTATACATACGCAACGATCTCCAAGATCTCCGTCACGCCCAGTCTTCGCTTCTGCTAGGGGATGTCTTCTTTGGGGATCTCTTCAACGCCTTCCCTGTTCATAGTTCCCCATCCTTCATTGCTCATCGTTACTGAGGATGTGGTCCCAGCTTGTGAAATGACAGGAAACACAAACCTCTTTCTTAATGATGTGTATGTGTCTTCACTTAGTGTTTTAAGGTTCATGTTACTACAAAAATGCTCAAATTTAGCAAAATGAATGCCACTGAAAAAAACTGATGCTGTTAAAAGCAGGTTTCCTTTCCCTTTAGTGCCACTCAAAGTAGGCTGAGACTGCCATCTGTAACTACAACTGTTAACACACGTGAGCTCTAGAGTCAACTGTGATCCTTCATTTTGAAGCTCTTTGATTTCTTCTTGTACAATCGGGGAGCCACACTTCATACAACGCTTAACCGTTTTAACCATTGCTCATAAACTAGAATAAGTCTTGTGTTTGTATGTGCAGTATTTGAAGTCTGAGATTCAAGAGTGCTTTGAGACAAATCAGAAGAACTTACAATGAATTCAGGGTCATACTGAC
The DNA here is from genome assembly GCA_015106755.1 of Etia nguti. Classification (NCBI taxonomy): domain Eukaryota; kingdom Metazoa; phylum Chordata; class Actinopteri; order Cichliformes; family Cichlidae; genus Etia; species Etia nguti. Next base: position 5,843 of record VUQG01038043.1, read on the forward strand.
TGCACAGTGACTTTGGTTCACTAGATTCATCATATGAACTAAAAAAATCCTGGGAGTTACCATCATCCACATCTACTTGTTTGTCCAGTTCAGTCTCCTGTCTACTTGTATAGGTGTGGTCCGTTGAGACTAGAAAGTGTACATCAGATTGCCATTGTACCACTACATCTGACTTATTATCTCAGTCTGGGGTTGATGCATCTGTTTTACTTGAAGAACACTGAACACTTACAGATACTTTAGTAGCTTCAACTGCTTCATTGCTTTTCTCCTCCACAACTGACACAGTGTCTTATTGGTCATCATCATCCATGAACATGTTGGCTACTATAGAAGTGGGTTGTTGTTTACCATCATCCAGGAAACTGTTTAATGCCTCTTGTCTTATGCGTTTCTTAGCGTGGTTTTCACGGACCCGTGGTCTCCTTATGTGGAAAAATTGTCGGGACTGCATTTGGTTTTAGTCTTCTCTTATAACCAATGCACCTGTGAGCTCTTTTAGCAACTGTGGTCGACTGAATGCCTCGAACGCATCAGGGTTAAAATGGCGAGAGCACAGCCGTGGGTCTTTTGGGAGTTGTACTCGACCGCAATCATCTTCCCATTGCTTTCTTCTTTTTTTCGTCATGAGGACTGCTGTGCAGACTTACATCTGTTCCTAGCTGAACGAAAGCGCCTACACTGCCGACAACCAATATATGTTTTTTTTGTTTTTTGTGTGTGTTTTAGATAGCAAAGTAGACAGGAGCGTGGGGGAGAGTGTGAGGGGAAATGACACACAGGAAATGTTCTACAAACAGGCAAATTCATAATGTTAGATATACGATGTTTTGTATACACATACATTTCATTATCACATCGTCATCCTCATTAGAGTATGATGAATGTATCTAAAAAAAGTTGAAGGAAGTGGTAAAAAGGAAACAACTCACTAAGTAACTTCTGTTTTCTGATGATCTGACAGACACAGACGGAGTGAAGAGTCAGTCGCTGTTCTTCTGAAGTTTAACAGCTTTTCTGCATCAGGATCAAAGTCAGAATGAAAATTCTTCATTATCTCTTCTTTTTCTTCTTGTCAGGTGAGGACTGATGATCTGATTTTCTCTTTAATGCTGCTTCTTAATTTTAAAAAAGTAAACTTTTTAAAGCACTTTATGAAATACATATATTTACACACACCATATAGTGTTCTTATTATCCATCTTATTTTACATTTTATTTTTTTCATCTGACAGATCCTTCTGTGCTCATCAAGGCAAACACAATATTTGGTCTGCAGCTGAAGGAGTAAATGGCACACTTAACTGCAACTTAACTTTGTCAGGAAGCACAAAGTTCTTCTGTAAAGAAAAATGTGAGCGAGCAGAAGATATCCTCATTAGAACAGATGGAAGCACAGCTCAGAGTGGGAGATACAGCATTAAATATAAAGATGGAGCTTCAGGAAGAGGAATTGTGTTTTTGACCTTCACACACATGATCAAATCCGACTCAGGAATGTACAGGTGTGGTTTCGGAAAATCTTCTACTCCAGATGCATACTGTGACTTTGAGGTCAGAGTTTCAAATGGTGAGTTTGTACTAAAGGTGACCTAAATGAAAAAGTTCAAGTTCACGTTCATTTTTTTATTCATCACATACACAGTAATACAAGTACAACATGCAGTGAAATGCTTGTGTCCAAGAGAGAGAGGGGGACAGGCTGCAGATGTGGCCGCACCAAAAAGAAAACAGTGAAAGTACACACATCAGGGACAAGAGGAGAAAAAAAAGAACTCTACTCAAACTGGGCTCCTAACTTGGAGGCCAGTTTGAGGACAGTAAAAAAACCCACCTCAGCACAAAAAAAGCACATGAATATTCACATCTACACCACTGTAAAAGGACGTGACATGCAACGGGGGGAGCGTATGGGGGTAAGGAATGGTCTGGTGTAGACAGCAGCCATCTTGTCCTGCAGCGGCTTCCAGCACTGGACAGACCTGCCATCTGCATTGGGTGGGTAGCAAGCATCGGAGGCGTTTGGAGTGGGGGAGAGGGGTGTACATCTGTGTCAGTGTACATGCATGTGTGTGTGTAGCTTCAGCTTCATTGACACAACTCTCTGTGTTCAGAGAGTGTCATTTCACCTGGTTAAAGCCAACAGTCCTCCAGCCGACGCAGGTGTCCTTGAGGGTAGGGGGAGAAAGACTAAACACAGTCCTGTTATCAGGGAGAAGAATTTGTTGTTCCAGAGCCCCGTAAGTGGGGGAGATGGTGTTTGGTTAATGCGAACAACTGCATTCAATTTTGCAGTTGGTCTAATGTCCATCACTGGTCACCAGGTCTATCAATTTCCCATTGCAGAGCCGTGAGTGTCATGGTCCTGGGTCATTTTGACCCAGCGCTCTCAGTTTTTCTGTGTTTCTGTATTATGTTAAGCTCATTTGTTATTCTAAGGAGTTATTCTATGGGTCCTAAGTTGTTCAGTTTAGTTTATTGGTTACGGTTCCCCTGTCTCGTTAGGTCAATTAGGTTCAGCTGTGTCTCCCTCCTGTTTGCCATTCCACATCTCCCTCTGTGTGTATTTATAGTGTGTGTGCTCTTGTGCTCGTCGCTGGTTCATCTGTGTTGTCTCCCTGAGTCTCCCTGCGTCTCCGTTTTAGGTTTCTGGTCTCAGGTCACTATTGTTAGTTTTTTCCAGTTTACGCTTTGCTTAGTTTCCATCCATGCCTTCACCGTTTCTGTTTGTATCACCCTCCTTATAAATAAAACTCACTCACATCTCAGCCGTGCCTGCATCTTGGGTCCTTACTCTCAACCTCCACACGCCTGACACCGCAGTCGTGACAGTGAGCTTCTCCAAGATCTTATCCGTATTGCATTCAATAAACGCAGTCTGAGTACTCACGGCTTGCCCATCGTCAATCATGTCAGCCAGCCTTGTGGGGTTTTGAACAGCTGTAACTGCTTCCTTTGTTCTTCCATAAGCGAGGTCTGAGCCAGCTCCAATCAGCCAGAACTCTGTTATCATTGTTCTGAATAGGTAGATGTCGTTTAATGTCCTCCATCGAGAGTATCACAAGGCACACAACACAACAGACCATCGAGTATCTGGCAGCAAACATTTCTGTGGGTCAATCAGGCTCTCCTGAGCCTCGTCGAGAATAGGGTGTCAATTTCTTTAAGGGACCAGTCGATCAAGTCCATAATTCTTTAGGTTTTAGAGAACAAGACTGAGAGACTCTCTGATGGTTAGAGTTATATGAGACTAGACAAGGACATATACCATAAAAATGTGGCGTTTAATAGATGAACTCTACTAATTTAATGTCTATGATGAAGAGCAAAAGAAAAAATGTTTGACCTAAAAAAGTTGATGATCTTCCAAGAGTCTCATCATGCTAAAAAGAAGTTGGTCACCTTTTTTTTTTTTTTAATAAATGTGGATACCAGGCTCATCTTCTAGCTCTGAATCCTGAAAAATGCTTCAAAAAATAAGACAAATAAAAAAAAAACATTCACACTCACCCCTGTGCACTTCTACTACCTGTAACTGTGCCCTTTGTGTTCATAGTATGAAGGTAACATTTTGCATGGCTTCATTAAATATTGTTTAACAAAAAGTTTTGACTCTGAGGGGCTCAGATAAAAATGTGTTTTTCAGATTTGACTGATTTAATATGAAATGATAAAATTGTTTATTTGATCCAGGAAATATAATCATAATATAACACCTTACAGGTTCAGTTGAGAGTAATTAATGTTCTTCTATTTCACAGATCTGGATAAAAACATTGGCCTTTATCACACAGAAATGAAGGGAGAAAACATCAAATTAGTATGTTCCATCAATGTGTATAGACACAGGAAGTTCTTTTGTAAGAATGAGTGTAAGAATGAAGGGGAGATCCTCATTGACGCAACTAATAACAAATCTGTGAGTGGCAGATACAGCATTGAATACAGACCAGGATCCATGTATGGGCTGTATGCGACCATCACACAGCTGACCAAGTCAGACACAGGAGAGTACAGGTGTGGTTATGGAAACCCTCTGTCTCCTGATTCATATGAGAGTGAATATGTTCTTGTCAGTGATGGTAAGTTTCTTTTCAAAATAGTAAAAAAAATTTGCATATGTGCCTTAAAATACTACTACTAATAATAATAGAAGATCACAACTTGGAAAGTAAAGTAAACACAATCAGAACAACAATAAATAAAATCATGAAACTTTTGGTGATTTTGAGGTGAGATTCTTGCTACTGCCTGAGATCAGCTGATACACTGAGTGAGAGATCATTATACCTTTCTAACATCAGAGGGTTTGACAAACAAAAAAATGTCCATGTTTTTGTTGTTGAAGATTTCCCACTTTAATGTGTAAGAGTACTAACTTATCCATCAGCTGATTTAACAGGACGGCGACTGAACCCGACTTTGTGGTTTATCAGGAAGATTTCGTTATGCACAAAATGCTGCATTTTCTGTTTGATAAATGGTTGTATTTGACAGTATGATAGTATTTTTATTATTATACTGCATTTGTCTGTATATCTAATATTTTTTTCTTTGTATGTTTATTGTACTTCAGACACTTCAGAAAAACCTGCTTCCACCCCACAAACAACAACAGCAACACAGAGTGAGAGTGTCACTGCAGGACTCTGTACACATTGTCCTGACTCCTCCTGGCTTTCGGTTGTGCGTGCGTCCTTGGATGGTGTTTTGCTGATGGCTGTTTTCCTTGTGCTCTTCTACATTAGTAAGACAAGGAGGAACTTTGGACTGAACACCAGAGAAAATGACACAAACATGGAGGTGAGTTTGTGTCACTTGTTTTCTGCCTGTTGTTGCAGGTTTCAGTGAGTGTTGTTGATTCATGCTGTCAGTGTGACTTTCTCAGTGACATTTAGTGATATTATATTGTCTTGACCAGCAGGGGGAAGTGAAGACAATGTGAACAATTGTTATAACAGACAGAAAGATTTTCTATAATTATGTAGGTATTACATAATTATATCTCTGGAAGAAAACTTTGTGCTTCTTATTTTTAAAGTTCAGTTTGCATGAAACTGTGATTTTGCATGAGCTTATTGAAAATCTGTTTTGCATTTCAAGTTTTGTTTGTTTGTTTTTTGCCTGGCCCATTCAGCACTGAAGCAATCAGAATTTTTGTCTGAAGGCCAAGAAAAAAATCCAACAGATTCATTGTTCCAAGTGGATTATTATGGCATTGCCATACTGTTCAACTTGACATGTATTTATTTATTTATTGCATCTCAGATTTTAATTTTTTTTTTTTTCAGTTATCTGTTGGGTATGAGAACTGGAATCCAACCTCCAAACATGAAGAGTCCAAAAGCAGCAGCACCAGTAGTCTTCATTATTAAAGACCAAAATCTAAAAATTACAAATTTCATTTTGCCATGTACTCTCCGACGTTATCTCCACTTCCACGTCTGTTTCGTTTTGACCTGTATCTGAGATTTCATGATTACCTCCCATATAATTTACGTCCCTGTGTTCCTAGCTGTATAATAGCTGTATATTAAATGTAGCAAGTAAAACTGATTCAGTGTTATGATAAAGAAGAACGTAGTCTCTGTTTTGCAGTAAGGTTTTTGCTTTCTTTGAAGCTA
>VUQG01038048.1:0-39524 GCA_015106755.1 Etia nguti
TGTTTTGTCCTAGTCCAGCCCTGTATGCAGCTCATCTGCAGTCTGGAGTTACATACATCTTCCTACTTGGAAGGCAGAATTTCCGAGTTCCGAGTACAATCGAAAGCACCACGACTGCAGTTTCCGTGTTGGACGTAAAAAGCGCACGTGACGCTGTGACGTAGGCTAGAATAATGGCGGCAGTCAACGACCGTCCAGGCGTGGGATTTCTCTCGTGGAAATATGCACATTATTTTTTCCTTTCTGTTGGTAGGTGGCACAGTGCACTTGTGGCAGGATAGTGCTAACATGTAAGCAAGCTAGAAGACTGGAATCCTTGCTGGGTATCCAGTTAGGGAAGCAACTCAGTAATAAGAGAATTCTGAGTAAAACCAAAGTTACTTTCCCTAGTAACTAGTTACTTTGAAAGTAACGAGTAACTTGAAGTAACTGAGTTACTTTTGATAGAATTAACTAGTAATGTAACTAAGTTACTAATTTAAAGTAACTTACCCAACACTGCTCTAGCCCGATCTTTGACTATAAAAATAATCATTTGAAGCTTTGCACTCACTCTGTATCTCATTCTCTTTTTTAAAGATGCAGGTTAATTTTTTTGTATTTCAGCATCTGGTTGGAGTGTTCTCGTAGCCCGAGCAGACTTTGATCACTCAGGTTCCCAGTTCTGCTGAGTTTGCTATTTGGATAACTTTCCTCTGTGATAAACATATAGTGGAGAATTCTTAGCCTTAGAAGAATCACTATATTTACTACTAGTAGGGGTTAAAGTGGGCTAGAAGTGGCTCCGGAAGTGTGTTCCTGCACCTTCAGTTAGTGAGCAACTAAATTTGATGGACAGGTTTAGTGCAAGTTACTGTTGGGTGAGTTAATCTTGCGTGTGGCGCAGCCTGGTGAGGCCTACAGCTGACCACAAGGCAATATTTGCTTAGTTATAAGAATCCCACAGTATCTCCACATATCCTTTTTTCCCCTTCTCATCCATATGATGTGTTCGTGGTGCACATACAAATAAAGTTGTGGCACTGAAGCACCAAGCTAGTACTACAACAGTGAGCATAAACAGCTTAATGTTTTGTTGGCAAGTAATTTCAAAAGCACCTTTTCAGATAGAACAGAAACATCACCAAACACAATTTCTGTTTCTGTGCAGTGTGTCAAAAATGTTTGAGCTAGCATGTGATGCTCTAAGATATCATTATAGCTCATTAAATGTGGTTATCTTGGTGGATTCAGTTGGCTAAATCCACAAAGACCAGTGGATATCACAGTAGCACCACAGATCAGCTGGTCACAGTCTGTATACAATGAAAAATCTTTCAGACTTAAAAAACAAATTGTTATTTGGCTTATTTCTAAGTAATTCATTACCCCACACCCATTGTTAGGATTCCCCTTCAACCAAATTCTCCTTTAACCTCTGGTTATTAGTATTGAAGAAATTAAATGAAATACGTTCATAATGTCTTAAAAAAAAAGAAATATGTTGTTCCTTTTGTGCATCTTTCATACATACATAATTCTGGATGCAGACTCTGTGTCTGACCTCCTTTTACTATTATTTTGAGTTTAATAAATTGGTCAAAAACAGACAACAGACTTTTTTCAATACTAGACAGCCAATAATATCAAGTGAATAATATGAGGTAAATTCCTTAAATAGCATAGAGAAATCTGATATGTTGGCAGGTTTAAATAACACACAGGTTTAGCCTGAGTGGCCTGGCATGGAATCAAATTCACAGCCTGAATTATTGTTTCACTCCAACCCTAGTGGTTTGTGTCATATTTAGAGCTGTCTACTTTCCCTCTCACTTTGTGGATAAGTTTAGGAAAAGATCAAGGTTTGGATTAAAATATGTCCCTTCACAACATTAACCGTGCAAGCTGGGAAAAAAAGCTAAAATGTGATGCCAAAGGATGCTTTATGGGCATTGAAATGTGAAAACCGATAGTAAGAGACCTGACTTAGTGTTGCCATAACTCTGTCACCACATCAACACACTGTAAGATGTCCTGGATCCCCTGGAGGATGCTCTGTCAGATGACAGCAGCTCTGACAAAACACAGATTTTTACGCCAGCTGAACCCAACAGGTTTTCCTCAGCATATTCCAGTTAAGGACAATTTCCTTTCTAACTATAGCCTGATGGATAATTCTGACACTAACTGTATAATGGGCTATGACAGATTCCCCTCGAGTCCTACGCAGCCTTTCCTCATGCATCAGGTTAAGTAAGGTGAACTCTCGCCCTGAAATTCTGTATTTAACTTTGTTGTGACTCGGTTTTTAAGTCTCTGTAACATCTATTATACACACATTCAGTTGTGTGGTGATTAATCTGGCACATAAACAGGGTGTTTGTTTTTGTATCAAAACTTTATTTATCAAACAAAAAGAATGCACCATTGAAATAACATTTCTATAAAAAAGGACCATGGGACTGTTCTACAGTGCATTACAAAACCAGCAATTGTATACAACATTGTGGATAGAAACTTCGCTTTACTTTGTCTTCGTCATCATCATCCACTTTCCCCCCTTCACTCAAATGAACAAAATGTACACTCTTAAATATTGCAGTCACTAAGCTAATTTGGTTATAATGAGTCTAGGCTTGGACTTTTTTTTTAAAGGATGAAGTTGAATGTATTTACTCTGAATCGTCCATCTGTTGGCTCCTCTGTCCAACAATGATGTTCTGGAAATGAAGTAATTGTCTGTGTGAGAGAAGATAAGGGTCGTTTTAATTTGGTCCCTTTCGCCCTGAAGAGATGAGGTCCACATCATTCTTTTTTTTTTTTCTACTCTATTATTTTCTTTTTGTAAGCTGTTGGCCTCAAACTGTCTGCCACGGAGCTGACGGAGATGGTTTCACATGACACCAGACCTCTCTCAGTCACCACATCCCTGACCAACTTTATTTTTTCTCTTTTTTAACCCCCTTTTTTATTTTATTTTTTTTCACCGTGTAATTTGTCCCTTTTTTGATCCTCAGTGGTTCCCACACAGGAGTGAAGCGCCCAAAGAAAGAAGTTAATGAAGTCGAGTTTCCCTTTGAAATGTGGGAGGTGAGCTGAGCCAGTTTCCACCTTATCAAGTCTGCTTGGTGTTTCCGAGTTTCACACAATTGACACTATACTAGTTCGATGTGTTTTCACGGGACCTTACCGGTGTGTTTCTGCCGGTTTTAGTCAATTAACTACAAAGAACACTGGCTTTTCGTTCCTGCAGAGCATCAGCTTTTACTCTGATTTCCTGCCTTCCAGGCTGCCATTTAATGACACCTTTGTGAGCAAAGATATGCTGAAGTCATCCAGAAATGCAGCTGAAAGCATTTAGAACACTCTTTGTGGCGGTGCATTCAGAGACACTCAGACATATGAGAAGAAGTCATCATATGTTCCTTAATAGAGAGATGTAAAGTTTGACCAGTAGTGCTGGTCAATATTAAATGATCTTTTATAGCTAGGTGTGAGGTATCAGTCTCCAGATGAATCAGAGTAATCAGCCAACCCAATGATACCTACTGGAGAAGAAAAATACATTTAAAAATAAAGGGGATCTGCAATTGTTCTACTATAATTGAAATAAGGAGTATGAAAATATCATGTGGAGCTTTACTTGTCCTTAAATGATTATTCTTTTTATAATTTTATAATGGTTCCATTTGACACATCGGTATGTCTCTAACAATCAAATCTGAGGGAACAGTTAACGTAAGCCAACATCTGTTTTTTTAAAATGTAGTCAGTTTTTTAAAGAGAAAAATTGCCATTACAAGAATAAAAATGTGAGCACATGAAAAAAAATCAGTTACTGAGGTGAAAGATTTTTATTCTATAGATACCATTGTCAAATATCTGATGTCTGAGTTTGTCCAAAGGCACTGATTGTCCTGCTTTCAGCTGATTAGCGTTGACTCAAGCACACCACAAAGTTAAGTCCTGCCCATAATAACTGCACTCTGCAAGCTAATTTGCAACCCACCTCCACTGCAGCTTTAATCCATGCTGTGTCTGGCTTGACCAGTGTCATATCTGCTTTTGGTACCAGCTGCTCTGTTCTTGCTGCTGCTCAAGAATGGAGAGCCATACAGCCAAATACAGATTACTCAATATAGTAGTGAACACTGGCATGCAGCTCAACTCAAGCTTCAATTTTAATATCATGACGAAACCCACTCCACGTCAGCTCCACTCAGGCGCCTCTCTCTTTGCCCCAGATTTGGATTTCCTGGTTCCAGATAGTGGGCAAAGAATAAAATTAAATGTGACCCTACGGCGGGTCTGCTGTAGCTATGAAGAAGAACTGCATAGATGTAATCGGAGCCCCGCCATCCAGATTTCGGACTGACAATAAACAGAAATCGGAGGTGACTGCATCTCCTCGGAACGACCCATCACGGTCGCAAACAAAATGCTTCATCAAGGAATGTAAATAAGCAACAATATTAAAAAAATGAAACCTTTTAAGGCAGTAAACTAAAATAAGAAAAATAAAACACTGCTTCAGTCCTCTTTTTTCATTTTTGTTCTTTGCTAATCTAAATGCACATTTGCAGAAATATCACATGGTTATAAATAATAGATTTAAAGAGCACTCGAAATAAAGTAATAATAGTAATAATATATTAAATTTGATTATAAAAAAGTTACTTCTACTCTAGTGGAACTGTACACTGTAAAAAAAAAAAAGAGCTTTTTAAAAATGTAGTTCTGCTGCAGCAATATTTTTCTCCACAGTAAAAATACACACGAAGCAAAAACCCAACATCTGGCTGTTAGGAGGTGGGGTGAGGGTGGGGTCAGACTCTTGAAGAATAGGTCCTTTTCATTCCTTTTTCTCCCTTTTAGATTCCTGTGCACTGTTTAATTCACACTTGAAAAAGTGAAACTGGGAATTTTGTGTTGCACTGAATGATAAAATAAGATGATGACGTTGAGTTGATGATGGTTCTGAGTCTGTTCCAGCATCAGATGAAGAAACACTATTTCAAAAAGCAATAATTTGGGATCTTTTTGCCTGTTGACAGCAAATCACATGGTTTAGCTTTACATTTTCTATATATGTTCAGATAAATTTACTTCCCCTTAAGTAGACATTTATTCTGACTAACTGCCACAAATATAAGCTTGCTCTTAACATGTTGTCCAGACAGTCACAGTGTCTACATCATTTTCTCTCTCTCAATATTTTTGCCTGTCAACAAGTCCTCTAACCTAAATGACGATGTTGATACATTTGAAATATATCCAGAACATACAAAGAGTTTTTTTAAATCTATGTTTGGTTGACTTTAGAGATAAAATAAACTTTAGGAAGAGATTTGGTTTAAAATAGTGCTAAAGCAGCCTGACATCAGAAAGAATTGCCACTTGTCCTCATCCACAGTCTGACATTGCCTCCACTCTAGCTGATATTTGCAGGAGAGGAGATTCAATTGTCTGTAGTCGATCACTAGAAGCCAACCTATCTGCCTCAATCTAATGTAATTTTAGGTCTACCCTGATGTGTAGACATGCTGACATTTTGGTTCCAGTGAATAATATTGATGTATTTTCTACATATGGATCACAGTCCTACAGTCATGGCCAAAGGTTTTGGTCATGACTGTATAGTCAAATCTCAAAAACCTGATTTTCGCACAAGAAATCAACGGAAACCAGTCAAACAAAGTAAAAAAAAAAAAAAAAAAGTTGTAAAGTAAAATATGTCTGAAATCTGAAAAATGAAAAAACAGAGTACAGGACTGTCCTACAGCTGTTACCTACAGATAATGTAAATGAAACTAATTTCCTTGCAAGTACTGGGAGAATACAGGCAGAATTTCACCCCTTCCAGTTTCTTAGTTCCTGGCAAAGGTCAGCCAATACAGGTAAGTTTTCAGGTATTAAGGCAAACATCACTGCACAGCAAAGCCTGTGGATCTTAAAGCTTGGTTACTGAAGGGAAAAAAAAATCTCTGAACAAGCAAAAAAATCAGCCTATTTAATTTTTCTTTTATAAACCTGGTCATTACCCTGTTCTAAGTTAAGTAGACAGATTTCCATAAAATGATCTTTGTTGATGAAATAAAGGACATTTAGGTTGAGTCTGAGAGGAAATGGTTTGTTTTGATGAACGTTTTCTGCTTTATGAGTCACTGAGTGAGCCATTTGGGGGTACAGCATCTTGCACTGGAACATTTTGATAGACACGTTTGCCGTTCTGTGGATCCAAGCTTTGATATTTCAAGTACAGGACGATCCCTGCCATCACTGGATGTAGTACATCTGATGTGTCTGCTGTTTCCCGGCAGGTTCTGAAAGGCTGCATCTGTGCTGCCAAAGTGAGAAAAAAAAACTTTACCTTTTTAGTTTCTCCCTTTAAAGGGACACGGGGCTTTTGGGATAAGCCCTCAGCAGAACAGCCCCGTCTCATCTGGTCCCCGTGTGTCGACTTTACAGGAGGAACAAATTAACATAACACATAGCACATTTTAACATTTCACAAAGACTTCAAATAAAGTGACTAAATATGGAGAAAGAAAAATAACACTTAAGTGAAAAGTATAGCTACGGAGAATGTCTTATTTATCTCAAAGATGACAAAAACTCATGAAGGCGAATGACTAAGGATAAAAAAAAGTTAGGTGTTCTCTTTAAAGAAGATTTCAAGTCACATCATCGGTATAAAGTCGGATTTTTGACAGCTGAGGGGAAAAACACCTATTTAAAGATTTAATCAGCTGCTTATCCGTGCTACTTTGAAGTGTTTTATCTGAGTCCAACTGATTTCTCCTTCTAAGAGTTACCAAATGTCCCACGTAAATGCTACAGAGTGTACAGGTGTTTCATGTATTAGCTCGTGCCTAAAAAACGTTCAAAGGTTTCAGCCCAACTGATTATTTTCAAGATCCTGCATCAGTTTTTAGACTGATTTCCTTCCTTCCAGGCACCCATTAGTTTCAGCTCAAGTCTATGAATTTCATATTGCAGTGACTTCAAAGTGGAGGGGTTTTTGTGGGCCTGATACCTTGTGCAAAGAGTATAGCAGGGCATCAGACAGACGTCTGGAGACAAACCCACCACTATGTAACAGAAGTATTCTTGATCAGATTAGTCAAGAGTATAATTTCAGCAACCACTTTGACCTGATTTGGACTTGTGAGGGGGTCTACGAATTGAAAATATACAAAACTAATGGCAGTTGGAAACCAAAGAGTGACATAAAAGATGGATGTTTCTTATAGGCTGAAAAATGAAACCAAAGTGCCTTAAACCTGCTTTTGTGCTAATGGCCATCAAAGACTCTGACGCCTGCCCTACTTCTCATTTGATTCAAAACTTCAGTAAACACATTTCTAAGAAGATTTTGAAATCAGTCACTAGTTTTGTATTTTGTTTTATACAGCTTGGTGTTGATTGTGTAAGTTGGGGTCCAATTCAGTGTAAATAGACATTAAAGTAGCACATGCTATAGGTAGTGGTGAATCCCTACTGTTCCTTGTTTTCAAAAATTGAGATCACAGTGGCTTAAGCGATGAGCGTGATGACTTAAAACGAGAGACAACCTCAGAGCCTATCTTTTACATACAGTCTATGATGGAAACAGCTGAAATTACAAGCCATTTCTAGGAAACTTCAGAAGAAACAGTTATGAAATACAGATAAATTCTGCAACACTGACTAAAATAAAGTTGCTCAAATGCAGAGTTTGATGGCTGACTGATGGATCCACCAGTTTAAAGACTCCCAGTACTACTTAACTTAATATTTATTTTTTTACTTTGACAATTTTTGATTTAAGAGCTGTTCTGTAAGTTGACTTAAAGTAACCTGTGCAGTTGCTTCCATTTCCACCGACACATCATCTGTCTGAGTCACTGGATCAAACCCGACAAGTTGGCAGTGAAACAAGGGTCTGGAAACAATGTCTGCAAGCTGACTTTCAGAAATGAAACAAACAAACGTCTGCCAGAAAGGTTCAGCTGGATGGATGATAATTGGAAAAGAAGCACTTTTAAAAATAGATGTGATTCACATTTAATGGGCTAAAATGTGCAAATCCACTAGTAAGAGCAGTTAACTTTAATCATTTTTTCTTTTCTTTCCTTTTTGAAATGTCTTGTGTCAACAGGCCATTCGATTCAGAATTTATTGTTGAATCTGATTTTCTTCTTTTTTTTAAATAAAATGTTAGTCTGACCCCACAGCACAGGATTGTTCCGTCTCTCCAAAGCTGAGCTCTGCAGAGAGGAGGGGAGGGTAGGAAGAGCAGAGTGAAATGGGGATTTTTCTCCAAGAACAGGCTGATGAGTTTGATCCCCTCACCACCCGCCTGCCAGCGTTCGTTCACCTTTCATCCCCGCGCTCGTACTACCGAGATGTTACCTTTCCATCCCTTCCGTGCCCGGGACTTTTCTCCGCCATTCTAACGGCCCAGCAAGCGTGAGCTTGAATCATAATATTTGAAACTACGTTATAATGAATTCACGGGCTCATTCCTCTGTGCCCTAACTCGCACATACAAACCACCCCTGAATATCAATTCATGGCTCTGCCTCTCTCTGTCTCCCTCAGGCTTTTTCCTTTTATCACAGAAAGATAAAGGTCTGTAAATTACAATATGGAGGCTGGGGTGATGGAGTCAAATACAGAGCATACTGATTGCCTGCTTTTTTTCTCCCTACTGATTAATGAATCATTAGTCATTTTGAATTCCTGGTTTTCTACAGACAGACAAAATGACTATCCTTACCAGTCGTTTAGCCAGGTGTTCAAATGTGATTTTTACAGGTGGTGTAATTCCACATACTTCCAATTATGTATTAAGAATGAGGGGTGATATTTAGAAAAACAGATTGCTGCAGCAGCAAAGAAAGAAGTGAGACCTTCACAAAAACTCCAGCGCAGATCAACTTGTTAGGAGTTTTTTTTTTTTTTTTTTACAGTGTACACCTTGTTCACTGTCCTAATGCCGCTTTTCACAAATATGATTTCTCTTTCAGGAAGCGAAACAAAAACACCCCCACCCATCTCATCTCCATCAAATTCTCAAAATCAGGTTCTCTCGCCTGCTGTCAATGCAAATGCAGTTTTTTTAAAGAACGAGAAGGCAGATATTCTTTGCACCGATGCTACAGATGACACCTTGAACACTATAACTACAGGTTTATTTTCTCTCTTTGCAATTTGTTTCCTCGGTCCACCTTTTCTTAGATGGCTTCTATTAAAACTAAAAATGGCACAAAAGGGCTTCTTTATACCAGTTAACAAAGAATTTTTTGAATTAAACTAACTGTCTGACATGTTCAAAGGCTGGAGGTTATCATATTTCACTGTGGTTAAAGTAGCTCTCTGCAGAAATGTGGTTCAAAAAAACCAGACTTAAAAAAACTCAGCTCTGACAAGACATCAAATGTAAAAATATACTTTGTGGATTATGCATTGTTTGTGTTGATCTTTTTGTCACATTTTCTCTTATCGTTTTTTGTATAAAAACAGAACCCCCTGAAGAAAACTCAAAGTGGAGCTGACGGTTTTGCCATTTTTCCCAGGTGGGCGATCAAGGTCGACAGAGGTACACTCGTGTTTGTCTCATGAAAAATAAATATGGATTCATCAAAAGCAAGCCCAGATACAGCACACTCACCTCCAGCCAGACACTGTAAAATGGCACAGTGAAAAAATAAACAATGACAGAGATCAGTCTCATTATCATCATCATCATCAGTGGCTGCCCCATCATCTCAAATCCCAATTAAAACATTAATAATGAAGGTAATATCAAATCTCCATTTCTTCCATTTTTGACAAGAGCAACACAGCACCCTGCTGTGGTTGGTTTGTAGCTAATTATACATACAACTTAATGACAGAAAACAAAATGATTGTTTTGTGATCTCAGAGTTGAAACTGTTGTCTTATGATCATGACGCAATTACCCTTCTCTTGATTTCGGTAGTGCTTATTATGTTTTTGAAAGAAACATGTGGCGAACACATGAACTAGTGTCCCAAAGACCAACAACATTGATATTCACAGACTGTAACCCTTCTTTAGTTCTCCAGACAACAGGGGGCGACGCTGCACTTTGCAACTAACATGTTTAGAGTGACTGAACATACGTTTGACATGAGCAATTACTGTATTCCATTCCGTTCCTTAAATCTTATCTTTTTCACCCACTTCAAGTCCATTTTTAGGCCAGACTTGAACAACTAGCGAAAAAAAAGTTACAGTAAGCTTTCAGAGATGAGAATTTGGCAACGACACAAGTCCTTGTGGGTAAATACTGGACATTTTCTGCGTTACGGAGAGTAAAGGCTTGGTCAGGAGCAGCAACCAACTGTGGGAGTCTAAAGAGGTTTTTATACAGTCCTGTAAGAAAAAAAAGTTAGTAGAATCCAGATCCAGATGATTCAGACTGGACTTTACAATTTTAATCTCAAGATCCAGAAAGTGGAAGGGTACCGTGGGCTTGGGTAATGTGTGTTTCAGTCAAATCATACTGTTTTGTGTAAGACAGAAAAAGATAAACGATGAGAAAAATGTCGTAGTGAATCACCTCGCTCTGCTGTAACAGGCAACCTTGGATCCACATGAAAAAAAAAAGTTTTGGTGAAACTTTGGTGGCTGAGGATGTGTTTTCCATTTCTCACTTAGGTTTGTGTTGCATTTTCAAACCATATGCACATCCCGTAAATGCGCAAAGTTGGAATACCCAAAGAAAAACAAAAGACAAAAAGGAATGGCGATAATGAAAAATAAGTGAGGTACAGTCACAGTAACTGAGTTGAAGATAACTCAGCGGAGGAGGATGCTAATAAATATCACAAATAAGAGAAACAGGAGGGATCTTGTAATTTTTGTCTTCTTTTTTTGTGATAATCCTTTCCCCCTGTTTCATTAAGTCGAGGCGCTAGGCATTGGGTTTTTTTTAGTTTTGTGTTTGAGGTTGAGGGGTCTAAAGGGGTTTCAGTTTAAACTCCTAAAGACGCCCCTCAACACTGGTCCTGTTCTTGATGCTGTGTGCTGTAGTGTTTATCCTCTTTCGAATTCACTTTTTCCAATCCCGGTCCCAGTGGATAGTAGCCGGGACCAGTAGAAACCAAACAGACTTAACCCAGCACAAACGGAGATCTGATTCCACAGAGGCATCTTTAAACCCAGATTGACCTGTTGGTGCCTTGAAAGACCAGACAACAGGTGACATCGAGGCTTGAAGAAGGGTTCCAGACTGGGCCGTGATTCGGGGCCGGGCCGGGCTCAGAGGTTAGAAGGCGGAGCCTGTTATGGCATTGAGCTGCTGCATCAGCCCTTCTAGACTGGCCATCTGCTCTGACAGGTCATCTTGCTCATAAATCTGAAATGAAAAGAAATAAAACATAGAGTTTAAAAGCTTTATAAAACCATGGGCCATTGTGTGTCAAAACTACATACAGTAGATACAGGTTAAAGAAATGCAATCAAGCTATAATTGACAATATTTAAACCAACTGATGCACCGCTGAATTTACTTATTGAGGGTAAGTATGCATGAGGTAGATTCAAGCATATGTATTTCAGGCTTGAGGCTACACCCAAGCCCTCCCAGGATCGATCCACTGTATTCTTCTGTTCTCTTAAACTACATTCACACTATTTACAAAATAACTAAGGATGGATATCTGCATTGTTGCTCAGGTGCTTGTTGGCACTGACCACAAGCTTGTGTATGAAAGCATGTGAATGTTTTTGCTTTCAGTAGTTCAGTACTGCATGTTGTGACGAGTTCAGATACCAGTTTGATCATACAAGCAAATTCTATTGAAATTTTTTGTAGACATTTGCTTCCTCATTGGTAGTGTGAGCAAATCAGTCCTGGCTCCTGCACTTCATGCTCTCATAAATAAACATCCTAACTATCATCGTCTGCCAACAGACCAGAAAACAGTTAGGCTTTAGTTAATTACCCAAATATCAAAACTTAACCTCCTACAATCCGAAACAGCTACAAACCCTACTGAAAGTTAAGCAGCTTTTGAAAAATGCTATTTTCCAGTTTCAGTAAACTTGATTTCAGAAATGCTTAATAATGAAGATAGTATTTGGGTGATAAATAATCCTGGACTTTATTTTTTGCTCTGTTACAAATATATATTGTTTTAGCAGTATGTCAGTGACTGACTGCACTTCAGTTTGGTGTTAGCGTTGGTCTCTCACTGAAATACAGAGTCACGTAATTTGCATGCAATGTGCTCACAAATGCTTGTAAAAATGGCTGAACTACTCCTGAGCCAGACTTTGGTAGCACCAGTGTGATTGCCACTTCAGCTGACAGCACTGTTAGCAGCCGTGGAAGCGAGACATTCTGTGGGGCGTTATGGGTTTTATTACAGAACTATGTCCCGAAAGCACACTCTTCATGGGGAGGCTGAATATGGGCTACAGACTGACAACTCAGCACTACTTATGTAAAACCCAAACATGTGAAAATCATCCACTTGTCAACCAATTTTCTTGTGGATGTAACCACTTTTTTGACCTGCCAGGCGTATTGCGGCTTACTTTAGCTCCAAAACCTAATATTGTAAATCAATCAGTTTACTAAGACAAATAACAGGAGGTCAGCATATTTGGACCTTCTCTCTGAGCACAGGAATGCTACAAATTTAGGCTGTGAAAGGACATAAATCACACCTTTTTCACTGCTGAAAACCCTTTCCCCAGCCATACCTTTAAGAGGCTTAATGTGTTTCTTCTGCACTCTTTGATGCATTCATTCATTTTTGTGCGAGTCAACTCGCACAGTGTCATAAGTGGCTGCAAATATCTAATCTATCACAGTGAACCTCATGTCTGATTTTGTTTCTGTCAAGAGTTCAGTTATTGTTGCCTGGCAGTGCAGCACAAACTTTTCAATATGCACTTATAACTGAATAAAATAAAAGGTGACTCCTTGTTGACTGTGATGGATTATCTATCAGCAGCAGGTTTCAAGTCTCTGCAGTCTGACTGATGTGGAACCAACGGCTGCCTGAGGGAGGGAAATCAGAGTAAAAAGTTGGACAGCGATCAACAGGAATTCAAAGTTCACAGGATTTGTAGTTAATGGGCTTAATCAAGAATAAAACCAGCAATAATGAGCTTAGCTAACACTTCTCCCCCGAGACGACTGCATCAAATGTGTTAGAGTTGTTGCTGTCACTGGTCTGCAAGCGTTTCCAAGGATGGGACACACTTATAGAGTGAATGGCTTCACTTAAATATCCTGCAAATGTGTGATCACTGTGTAATGGCCTGTTCTGTCCGGCTATACAAACTGTCACCTCTCAATGTGCCAACTTAAGTGCCTTCATCTGTGTGCGTGTGTGTGACAGTCAAGTGCTCGTCTCTCACAGACACACATTCTCGGCGTGTTATATTGAGCGTGGCCTTCATGCAGAGTTTGTCCTTGCAGTTGGAAAAAAAAAAAAAAATTCAATATTCTCTTCAGTGTGCTGTGGAAAACCGATAAAGGCCCTGTGGAGATATTTCTCACACTTTAATCGAAAAATTTTGTCAATGTACAAGACTCTCAATATATACTTGTAAAGAATTAGTGTTGTATACAGTCATTGTGTAAGTCCTTCGTTATACATACATAAATATGACTGCAGAACTCCAGTGCATATGCTCGGCTTTCTGAATTGACCCCCTTAAGTCACATACAAGTAGTCAATGTAATCTTTAGCAAACTGCAGATGGACAACAGATTTCTTTGTCTCCCTGCAGCCCTGTGATGCGAACCATTGTTGTGCATTCTGTTCTCCTGACAGGGGAATCATGGACATTAATATCAGCCTCTGTGTTATAGAGAACTTTAGCTTTTTAGAAACTTTTGGGGTTCCTTTGTGACCTTGCAGATCCTCCTGTGGAGTGCAACAATGCTCTTGAAATTCCTTCATCTGCACACAGTCTGTCTGACAGTGGACTGCTGGGTCAAAAATCTTCAAGGACAGTTTAATAATCCTTCCCAGCCCAAAAAAACCCACCAACCACTCTTTTTATGAGGTATTCAAAAAATTGTCGTTGCCTGTGCCATCATGCGCTTGCTCACGCACATTTTGAAAGGTATCAGATCAGGTAATCATCCCTTAACTGCAAACATGCAACTGTACTGTCATCTTCCAATTTACTGTTAATTCTAATTCTGTACAATACTGGATAAATGACCAGGTCTGCTTAACAGAGGTGGTGTGGGCTTGTGTTTGGTCATATTGATACAGAATCTGAAAGCTTTCTCAAATTTTTTCATACAACATTTATTAGGTTAATAACACATACGACAGACCAAACTTCGCAAGCAGCCGTATTGTGTGAGAAAAAAAAATCCTATTTAATATTGTACAATCACTTTAAACCTTCTCGTTCTGTGACTGATTAAGGTGAGCAATTAGATTTTGAGATAGTTCTTACTGACAAAAAATAACAAGTTTGATTTGTGTGATCATACAAAAAGAAATGTGGTTTACTTACAAGCACAATAAAATGATAAAGAAAACTTTGGGTTACACTGTTATTGAAAGCAATGCTTTAATATGAACTATATTTAATATACTAATTTATATTTTTGTGCTTGTTTTTTTGGTTTAATAGTCAGATTATCCCTTGATTTCCTCTAACCCATCTGCAACCCTGATGATGCCAATCAGGATGTTTGGTACCTTAATGTAAAATATAAAAATGATGTCCATGATTTTTTGTAAAATGTGAAATATTAGTCTTTGTGGGATTTGAAAGGCCTGTCTAATGCAATATTTAAAAATATCTAATCAAGTTAAAAACTTGATTTTTTAATTATTATTATCTTTTTTTTTGATGGGAGAATCAAACCTGCTGATCTACAGTTAAACATCTCTCATGAGTTCGTTTCAGTTAAAGCTTTTAACCTGAGCAGATGGAAACATGTTGGGTCAGCTTTCGACTGATTTTCTGCCTCGGGACAAGTTAACACCCCCTCCAGTCATATATAGATTTTTTTTATACTGCCTCCATTTAAAACATCAAGAGCAGTAAAGAAATATCCACCAGCAGCAGCAGTCCATGTACCAGTTACCACCTAACTGACAGTCCTGTGACATCAGAATGTCAGAGTTTTCAAAGCATAGAGAATTTCATTTACACTGAAAGCTGCAGTAATGTTTATTTTTAATAAACTGAAATAATTATCAGCAGTTATCAATGCGTAATATCTCACATCCTTTATTTTATCTTTCATTAGCCGCATTCTGAGAAGGGGAATGTTGGTCAAGCAAACACACCTTGAAAAATCTTCTAATGCCAATAACTGATTACAGTTACATCATACACACTACTGAAATGTAAGTAACTTGTTAGTAAATGTGCTTGGATTAGTTTTACTTAAAAGATGTAGTACATCATGCAGCGTATTCACAGATTTCACTTCTTTACAAATTATTACTGTGTAGTATTAGCTGCGGTGCCAAACATGTAAAGAATCTTCTCAGTTTACAGTGAAGTGAAATATCATTGTTCATTTGTTCCTACACCGCTCACAGCTTCCTTTGAGTAGTAAATACATCACAGAGTTACCTAGGCAACTGGAACCTGCAATATCTGCTAGTGACCACCTGTCAGATTAAAAGTAATGCAGGGCAAGTGGATTGCTTCGTGTGTTGACAACCCTTCAGGGAGCTGCTCGGCAACTGGAATACATCCACTGATGGTTAAAGCCCTTGTATGCTTCTTTGTGTTTTTACTGATTTATTTCATTTATTGATGATTTATTTATTTCCTGATGGATACTTTTCATTTTGTTTTACACCCTGCATTTTTAGGGTAACTGAAATATTTCAAAAAGAGAATTACATAATCGCTGATTCACACTATCAAGAAATTAGAAATAAATTTCAAATGGACACGCATCCAGAAGTTGCATTGCCAGCAGGGGGAGATAATATATTTAAAAGCCAAGAAGTCGGTAGTGAGCAAAAAACGTATGAAGTACAGTCCAAGGCCCCTAATCAGCAGAAACGATTAACCTAGGCGGCTAATATGCATTTACATGTAAATGTGTTAATAATCTCTGTTTAAACGCTTTCCTGTGATTTTTTTCATGTTAATTTAAAGATTTAAAACTGCTGCTATTTGGCCAAACTGAACATCTACTGTATAGGCTCCCTATACAGCAAAAATATTTGGGATATTTTTCAGATACAGAAAGTCTGTCCCCATCGAGATGCCTCAAAGAGATCTGAAAAAGTACTTCCACAATACTAAAATCTTATCCTTCCATTCAGTAACAAAAATGATGCTATATCACGGATTTTGCTGTACTGACTGTGCCACACTTGGCAACCTTCGTCTTCATAATGGCATTTAATAACTATAACAAGCTTGATCCAAGTACAAGGACCCCCCCCAGGATGGAAAGGGAAAAGATCAAGCCCAGTTCTGTTGATCAAATTTACTCAATATGCAAAATATGTCTCTCGTTGTTCAACTCAGACACCAAATTGGTGTCTAAAACTGTTTTTAATAATTGGAAAAACATGACAAACTGTTCTTACAAATTATACTGAATGCAGCATGCCAACTGTGCATTTCATGCCAAATTAATTACAAGGCTAATCAATGGATACTTTAGGATACTTTTAGTTTATTAATGCATTGTTCAAGTTTCTCCAGATTTGTTGAAAAGATTTAACCTGTGGTAACTAATTTGGGAGATATCCAATGCTGCTTCACCTTGTAATACTCGTGGCTTCTACCAGGCCCATTTTTCTATTGTCTATTGTTCTACATTGTCCTTTATATGAGCTTTGGCATGTATGTCTGCCAGTATAATTTAATCTAGTGGCTCATGTAGCTTCCTCTGAAGACAATTTTCCATCTAATTTAAAACACATTTTGGTTAAAATTAGCATTTAAATTATGTTGGGTTTTTTTTGTAAAAACAGGCTTTAAAAAAAAACTCCCTCACCAGATTTTGTTCATTTTTAATCTCTCCTGCATAGCTGTTGAGGAGGTGACATAAATCTCTCTCGCTCTCTCTAGACATAAAGACCTGTTGTGGATTCACATTAAGGAAAAGGAAGGACACACTGCACTTGTAAGATTGTCCTTTGTCAGTGTAACACACGCGGAGTGTGACCTTGTGACCTTCCACTTTAATTTCAAATGAGAACATAAAAGCTCATCTCAGAACTCCACACTGCTGTAAGATTGCCCACTTCACATGGGCAGAAAATTCTTCTATATAAATCACAAGCGGGTGCAAAAGAAATCCTTAAAAAACCCAGTGACCTCTTGATCTCATTTGTTGACCTGTAACAGCAGTTTCAACGAGTCAGCAAATGCTTCATCGATGCGATAAAACGCCCATCGATACTCTATGTTTCCCTCTGATATCCGGTTATCCCCGTCGACCTGCTGACCTTGAATCAAACTCCTCTGTGCTCAGTCAGGGATTCATCCCAACACAGCAGAGCAAGCAGAGCACATGCAAACCTTGTTTCACACTGACTTAGATAAATGTGGTTTTGTGTCTCCATCTGTCCAAGTATCCCACCCTTTCTTTCCTACGAGTTAGTAATGAAATGGAAAACGTGTTAAATGTCTCATAGTTCTGAGCGATCAGGGAGACTTGGAGGAGACATAAACATTCAAAGAGGCGTGGTGCCATTTAACAGAGCTGAATACAAAGGAGCTGATCGACAGACTTTCTGCTGCATTGAGCAAATGCCAGAAATACTGAATAAGTTGTTAGTAAGAAAATGTGGGTCTGAGCGGTATCAGCTCTTTGTTGACTTATTTTCTCTCCCCACAGGACATTCAATAGTTCACTCAACAGTCAGAAGCAAATCAAGAAGTTTTCTTCTAATCATTTTGCATCTTCACCATCAGCTGTAACGGCCATTGTGGCATCTGTAAAGCAGGATGCACAGCATTATAGTGAATTGGGAGTGATTACAAACAGACTGTGCTTATGAAGGACAAATTCAAAGAGCCTGGACCGCACATACTAATTTTCACATTGAGTTTAGATGCTACTAAATGTTTACACCCAATAAATGCCTGGTGAGGCTGTTGTGTGACCAGCTGGACAAGCACAGTGACAAAGCTACAAACATCTGACCTGTTTAGAATGAAGAGATGCTTTATTTTAAAATGTGATGTTACCAGAGGTACTGAATTACATGAGCTAATATTTCTCTTAAACTGATTTCTCTGTTTAAACACTGGATATAATTTATGTCCCCTATTTTGAATAAAATATGGGTTTATAGCATTTGGAAATCATTTGCATTTCATTTTTTTTGCATTTTTTAAAAAAGTCCACAATAACATAAAACTGGAAAACATGCTGGGCAGGTGTTAGAAGGTAAAGATCAAGTGTTGGGAATATTTAAGGCCATGTGGTAGCCTGGGAAAGTGATACTTTCTATAGATCTGGATTTGTCTACTTCTTTCTATAATTTTTATCATTTAGAAGCAGAGATGATCAAACAGCAAGAACTGCGGATAAGATGTCACTTCAGTGAGTTCATAGTAACGTATATGTTCAGTAACCGTTTCTGACTTTCAGCAAGTCTAAAATTCAGAACTCTACACCCGGAGTGAATAAAACTCAAAGAATAAAGAGTCTGAGGATGTCTTTGGTGGTTGAGGTTAGAGGCCACTTTTGAATGTCCATGGACCATCTGCAGCCTGCTGTCCAGATCACACTGAGGCCAGCACAGACACTCATACAAAGGTACACAGAGTCCTGTTCCTGTCACTTCAACGAACATTTCACTGAATTCCATTTAGTTCCTGGGGAAAAATTAGAGGAAATACCAACATGAAGTGTCTTAGTAAGGTGTTTTCATCCTAATATCCTGGGGTATGCTGGAATTTTTAGGTTTTCTGTGGTTTCTCTTGCACTGACAGGCACCCAGCAGAAAAGCACTGCTGTGAACAGGGTTTTTTCAGGTAGGTCAAAATCAGTTCTGGCACTAGAAAAGCTTAAATATGCCTTGATTTTTCAAAAGATTCCCCTCATGTTAAGTTCTGATGATGATCGTGGAGGAAAACTCTCTAACAAGTTGATATATAAAATATCCCATAGGTGTTTCATTTGGATTGAATCCAATTATAATGAAGGTCACAGCACCTGCATGAAATGATTCAGTAAGCCCAGGTGTTTTATGCATAGAAGCATTATCATCCTGTAACAGGACATCATCATCATCATCATCATCATCTTCAAAGCTTGGTACAGATTTGCAGTGATCTTTGCCTCTAAGGAGATAATAATATAGCCCAAATTATGACAGCAAAGTTGTTAATACTTTGGGGTCTCTTTTGAAAAAAGAATATCAGAATCAGATATCAGAATAATGAATAAATAAAAAGCCGAACAGAATATTTGATTTAGATCCAGTTCTCAGGAATGGGAAGCAGTATAGCATCAGTCGAGATTCAATTTTCCTATTTTTGCAGAAATAGTAATCATCTTGTTAGTATCTTACATGTATTAGGTATATACAAAAAGCCTGGCAATAGTTCTGGCAATCCAGAGAGTCAGTCTCATGGCTGATAGCTCAGCTGATTTCATTACTGACATCTAATTGGTAAATCACAAACAGGAAGCACTACTTAAGCTGCTTCTGGCTAACATTGTTGCTTTCTCTGCAAGCCACTTTGCAAGCCACTTCTCCCCTTCTTGCTGTTTCTGGTTTAATACAATGTCTCTTTTCATTGGTGCCCGCTTGGTACTGCTCTGCCTGCCTCAGGATTTAAATATACACACATGGAAGGCTGGAGAGTTGCTCGAACAGAGCCATACAGCCACACATCTATGCCACTGTAGAAGAAACAACACACTGCTGAAAATACCTCAAAACCAAATTATGTATAGCTGATTTAAAGAATGATGCAGGCTTATTTTTCTAGGAGTTGTGTTTTCAATAGAAAAAAATGTGCTTGAGGCCAAAAACATTATAGAAGTCCAATTTTATTCCACTCACCTCCTTTCTATGATAGTTTGCAGGTATAACAATATAATAAAAGCACCATTGTGCTGTACTGACATTAGTCACTCACCCTGTGTCACAGTCTATTAACTAGCTCTGTGTGTGTGTGTGTGTGTCTGTTTGATGGATAGGCCAGGGGGCTGATGGGAAAAGACTAGATCAATTACAGAGATAGAGCAGCAGATGAAGGGACAGACCTGCTGACCTTTAAGACCTCTCCCTCTCTCTATCCCTCCCTCCCTCCCTCCCTCCCATACTTCCAATTCATTTTCTCCACTCGTCCTTATCAGCTTCTCTGCTGATTTGCTCTCATCTTTATCATCCAGTGTTTATTTCCTCTCCTCTATAACCTCCCAACTTCTTCTCTCCTTTTCTCTGTCCTGCTCCTCCCCTCCCTTATTACAGCATCCCTCTCCCCTGGTTGTCGTGGTAACCATCTCTTTCCCCCTGTCCCCCTCTCTTCCACATATTGTCCTCTATTCTCCTGGTCTTCTAATCTTTCCTTCATTTTACCTCCCTCACCTCTCTCTCCTCTATTCTCCTCTTTTCCTCCTCCTCTGGCCTCTCTCTTCTTTTCCTGTTGCCGTGGAAACTCCCCCTCCCCATTCCTGTCCTATTGTCTTTGAGTCACATATGAATATTTAACAAGTCCCGACGTCCAATGTCTCTCCACATCATCTCTTGTCATTTATCTTTGTGCTTCTCCTCTTCCCTACCTTCCTTCACTCTTCTCCTCTCATTCAGCCTCCCCATCTGTCACCTCGCTTACTCCCGAGTCTCCCTCTATAAGTTCTCCTTCATCTACCTCTCCTTTCTCATCCTGCACTGTGATTTTCAGTCATCTTCTTTCTCCTTTTCCCCCCTTGTGCCCCCTTTTCTCTTCCAAGTCCACCTTCCCCTTGCTGCTCTGTGTTTACTCAATTTTCATTTCTCTTCCTCCCTGTCACCCCTTTATCTCTTATTACTCCCTCTTTCTCTGACACTTATCCTTTCCTCATTCGAATGCCTCCACCATTGTCTTTTTCATTTCATGCCCTTTAAGCCTTTCTTTGCACCTTCTTTCACTTTCCTAATATATCCTACATCTAACTTCCTTCACCCTCTTCCTTCCTTTACCACCTCACTCTCACCATAAAGCCCTGCTTGCTTCTATATTCTTCTATTTTCTCCTCTGTTTTCTGTTATTACACCCATTTCTCACTGAGGCTCTCTATTTCCTTTTCCCCTGCTCTCCTTCTTTTCCCCTTCCATTTCTTTCCCCCCACTCGTCAGTTTCACTCACTAATGAACGCTGTTTTATTCCACAGCTGAAAGGCCACCGACACGCTGGAGGGAAGGAAACAGGTGTAGTGACAAATCTGCACCTGTGTGAGAATGTCTGTTTATTGCAACCTCCATCAACCTTCCATTCTATTTTTCTTTCTGTGTGACTTGTTTTTACAACCTGTTTCTGGTTATCTCCAGGAAGGTTTACAAGACCCCCCTTTATTTTAAAATGATGAACAATAAACAAAGCTCATTTTTACAGTTAGTTTTTGAGGTGAGTTTCTTTCATAATTGACTCATCAAATCAGATCATCAAGTCACTGAGTCATCAAATCAGAAGCTGATTAGAATAACTGTCAGCTTGTTTGCACCTTCCAGTATGGATGGCATTCCCATATTAAACAAACACATGATGGAGGACAATAACTGACTTTTGAATCAAGCTGCAAGTTTCAGGCCTAAAACAAGCCAGTGCAGAAATGCTAAGAACTGCAGTTCCACTAAAGGCCACTCCACAGACTTCCATGTTAAACCATGAAACTTTAAAGATTCACAGCTTTGGTTTCTATGTATAGTTGACTCCTTCACAACTGTAGGATGGGTGACTCTATTCTCCTAACTCCTCCTATTCAACTGTATTTGTTTTAGTGGTGTCTATTGGATTAGAATTATCTCAGAAACATGTTTTGTTGTTTGTTACATACCATCCCGTAGCTTGTTTTTTGTTTTCAGGCTGCTGCTGCTGGTGTAATGGTGTGGGGGATATTTTCTTGGAATGCTGCTTGAGTATTCTTGCTGACCATGTCCATGCCTTCATGACCTCTTTTCAGCAGGATAATGCACCATGCCATAAAGTAAAAAAAAAAACCCAACAAACTGTGTTCTTGAACATGACAATGAGTTAACTGAAGTCAAATGCTCTCAGCAGTCACCAGATCAGATGTGGTGAACCTATCACGTCGGTGTGAACCAATATCAGGTCTGAAGGCAACAGAGAACGCCAGCAACCACATTTTCTTTATGTCTACTAAGGCAAAGCACAACTACACAAGCTGTGCTTTACCACAAATTATCATTAATTTGTCTTACTCTATAATTTTCTATTTTATGAATTAATTTATTATTGAATGTGTATCTTTCATCAGTGCATTTTAATTAGGTGTTATTGTGCCATATCAAGAGGAAATACAATGCTTGGATGAATACATAATTAATTGAATGAATATAGCAGTTAAGGTTAAGATAATAGAAACACCTTAAATGAAATCAATTAAATTAAATGTGATCATCGGACTCAAACTTTTATTGTTGTTACATTGAAGGCGTGTCCTTTTTTTCAGTGCTAATTGTGCTAACTATTACTTATTCATCACATTTCACTGATTAATTTAAAGGGATTCTGTCACCCTTTTAATATGTGAACTTTACATAATTATTTGTCGCTCTGTGAACATTACTGACACTTCCTACCTGCAATAGTTAAGAAACACACTCCGGACACAATAACACTGCACATAGAAACCTCCCGTTATTTGAAAAAGACGCGATCATGTTGGTGTGGACCACATGACAGGCAACAGAGAACCCCAGCAACCACATTTTTTTATGTCTACTAAAGCAAGACGCCATACAGCTCCTGTTCTATAGGAGATTTTGTGCAAGTTTATATATGTGCTGAGTTTATTTCCTCTTTATGGGTATGATTTTCTATATGTTACAACAAGACTTACTGGTCATTTTAACACCACATTATATTGGCTATTGATTGAAGATCTCCACAAACGCAAAAAATTATGCTAAATTTTTGTGGTTGCAAACTGATAAAAATGACACTGCTGTACTGTGTAGACTATTAACTTGCTATGAAGCTATTTCACTGCAGTTTTACTGTCATTTTAGGAGTTCTAGTGAAATCTCCATAAACAGTTTCTTACTATGAAATACAAGAGCATCTCCTCATCGACGTTCCCTGAATTCAGTTTCTTTCCTAAACTGTGTGAAGATATCAACTCTATTGCAATTTACAGTCTCCGTAATGATAATATTGATGACACATTGTACTTGTTGCCATAAATGTGCTTTTCTCTGCAACGAAACATCAGAATCAGAATCACTTTTATTGTAAACAAACAAGGAATTTGTTGTTGTGTCACAGGGCAAAAAAAACAGTGGCACAGAAATATAAAAAATAAATACACACCAAAGGGATATATACCAACTACCGACGGATATAGAACACAAATTGGAAAATAAGAAATATGTACGATTATGAGCGGAGGGGCGGAGTGCAAAATGTTGGTATGACATGATGTGCAAAGTGCATATCAGTACATATCAGTCACACCTACTTCACATGCTGAAGCACCGAAGCGGTCGGCGCTCTGCTCACTCAGCTCATCTGAGAGCTTTGCTGCCACTCACTGCTGATGCTGTGCACGTAGCATTTCAAAAACCACCTCTGCAAACATCCACCTGTAGGCTCTGAGTCAACATTCCCCTAGGGGGGGAACTTATTATCATCACTCCCGATTCTCTGCTCACTCCCGCTGAGGTATGTATTTTCTCATGGAGCCTAGATGCCAAATATCAAATCCGTACTACTTTTGCTGCAGCTGCCGCTACTATATACCACATTACTATACTGAAACTACTGCTGCTTGGTTCAGATTATTGGGTTCATCTCATGTAAAATAACTGGGTTGTAATATTTAATCTTTCACAGAAGTTACTTCAGTCAATTTCAAACAAATCAGTACCACAGAAACAATAAAATATTACTTGAAGCAATATAGGAGAAATTGACAAAACAACATACAAAATCTGGCATTACACTGTTAAAAAGTTGCTGTAAAATTCCAGGTTGCTAGGTTTGATAGCTTTTAACTATTACTTTACAGTGAGCTTCCTCTAATCTACAACAACAGTAAAATCACAATACTGTTCTGTTTATTAATATGAGTTTTGCAGTATAATATTGTTAAATATAAGGGTACACCTCAATAAACAGACTTGAACCACAAAATATAACTTACAATATTTTAACTGCATTTTTCTAAAGTGTAGGTTTTAGCAAAATAGTTTAGCAGTGCACAGTAACTTTTAACCACTCCTAGGCCTCTTTTTTCACAACGGGGTTGTGTATCCATCTTTTCTCAAAGGCTCCTCTATCCAAAAGATATTTAGGAACAGTAAGGACCAAAATCAGTAATTCAAAGAAACCTCCAAAAGGATATTTCAGTAGATGACCTCAAACAGTTCTGAGCAGCAGAAGACCAGTTGATACAACCAATTATCGTAGTAACTATTTTTGATTGATGGTTTCTATAACAACACCTAGAAACAACTGCTGTCTAAACACTTTTAAATCAATGCTGCAACTGAATTTAACATAAAGACAAAGACATTCATTGTTTCTGTGACTAAAGGCCCACAGAAACAATGTGTAACACGGACACTCGCCTCTGTGATGTTCGTGTAGTGCAAAACATCAATCAGCAACGCCTACTACAACATGCTCAATGCAAACTTACGTTGGCAGCTGAATCCTCTGCGGGTTTTGTCCCTCCCTCCTCTGGTAAGTCCGGTGCCGTGGGCACGGAGACAGGCAGCAGAGGAGAGCGAGCCTTACCTGCCTGACCCAGAGAGGCCGTCTTCACCTGGGGTTTCGGGAGGCTCGCACCTGGACAACACAGAATAAGTTTTTTTTTTAAAAATTAAACTGGTCAACAAGTGTTTGCTCCTGGGATTTTTTTTTTTTTCTACTTTTACTTGCTGACATCGAATTTGAAAACAGTTTTCATGTTGACTGTCCACTTTTTTAGTTATGATGTTCCAACAACAACTTGGATGACTGAACTGAACCTAATGAATGCTGTGTTTGTCGATAATGTACTGAACGCACATCATCTAATGAGTGCTAGAATCTCACTGTAGATGGCCTTTTTTACATTCTCATTTTGAGTTTTTTTCCACTAAATCTAGGTGATGTCAGCGATGAGGATGAGGGAAGGTTTTCATCAAGATATAGAAGGAAAATCCACCTGTTGGAAAACCAATATCAGGAAAAGTTTAATCTGTGAAAAATGGGTGACAACTGCTGGTTCTTGCAAACAGAGATGGATGTGCACGCTGACCTTGTTGACAGAAATATGCTTTAACTTGCCTCTGGAATTGTCTTTTGGTTTGTTTCCCATCAACACTGTTGAAACCCATTTCAACAGTGTTGATGGGAAACAGTTAAAATTCCAGATATTGTGTTGTTACAATGGAGTAGTGTTCAGGTGTTTTCTCAGCAGACCAGAGGGAAACATAAAAAAATCTTTGGTAGTGTTTCCCTTCGACTTGCTACTAGGAATCCACTACAAAGAAACAAAACAAATAGCTGCAGACAAAAAACAAAGATTGAAATAAGACGACAAGAAAAAAAGAATGGACCACAGAGTTACCTTTGTATTACCGACTGCTGGCCAGGTATTGCATCACTTTAGAGTTCCTCTAAAATGGATGAGTAGTTGCACGGTACTTTTTCTTGTTGGACACTCAAAGCACTTTTATCTACAAACCACACTCATCTATTCACACACACATCCATACAGCACTTTATTATGTGTGTGTACTATGAGTGCTCACACAGAATAAAATGATCACACACTGATGGATGCAGTGAAGGCACATTCGGGTTCAATATCTTACCCAAGGACACTTCAACATGGGGACTACCAACCTTCCAATTACTGGCCTTCCCCCTCTTCTTCTTAAGCTACAGCTGTCTAGACATATTAGAGACATTTATGCAAACGGAAAAATGGCTTGGAAGTTATTTACTTCCTGGGGATATCCCCAGTGGGTACTTATCCTCTGGTAGTACCTAGAACTGCTAACTGGACAGGCCACCAGGGGGTACTACAGACTTCAAATGTATTAGTCAAAGCAATTAAAGGTTCTAATGCTCTTTCTCCTCTTTTGGCTACAAATCTGGTTGCCTGAGGCTCCGTGGCCTGCAGTTACTATTGAGCTATTCCACAAAGTGAAATTTTATTAATAGATAATCAGGTCAGCCCTTGTTTTGCAGAACGGCTTGTTTCCTGAAAATTGCTATTTAATACTGACCTTCATGTAGTCTGTAGTTTGACCTGATAACACAGAGCTTCTATTGATTGCTCTAAATGACAAATTCACATGTAACTAAGTGAGCCATCAGACTGCAAACAGATTTACAGTCTGAGCCATTCATTCATCTGCATGAAAATCCATCCACCCATTCATCTAACACTTTCCAATTCATATTGTCCATTTGGCTTCCATCGCTCTTAGTCAATAAAAATGAATATAAACCAATAAGTAAACTAACGATGAAAGAAAGCAACTAGGAACAAAAGCAAACTGGCATTCAAGCAGAAGAGAAACTAATGAATAAAAGACAAAATATATCAATAAATACATCTAACTGCTGTCTCCACAATCCAAACAGGAAATTGAAAGATTCCCCCATACGCACTACAAAGCAGAGGTGATGAAAAGAAAAAAAAACTGGAGACAAAAGAGGGTTTTTTTTTCCTCATCTCTGAGTCCCTGACTAGCCTCCTCATGTCTGAAGACGTCCTGAGGCTTCTTCCACCCACAGCCCCCTCCTCCACTCCCTGCCCTGCACTACTTCACTTTACTTGATCGATACATCTATTCTGCTCCCCGAGAAACAAAACACCTGGAACATCTTCGATAGGAGTGGATTACACCGGAGACTGCCAAGTTTTAAACTGCTTTAAACATTAACGGTGTAGAAAACTTCACGTTGTACTGTGTACTCAGTAATTTATAAAAGCACAAAATGGGAAAATGTGTAATTGTACGAACAACTGAAGTACAACACCAACTACTCAACAAAGAATATACACTATTTGGAAAGAAGGCAGCAAAGTCTTTTTTATCACATTCAAAAAGGAAAACTGACTTTGGAAGTATAACTCATTTAGGATTAGAGAAACACTGCAGTCATGCTGACTGCTGATTGGAAGGGAGAAACAACAGTGGTGTCAAAATGTGCAAACTGTCAACAAAAACCTTCAACATTTGGTTGAGGAGTCACAATAAGGTAGGTCAGCAGTCACCAGACACTGCTGGGCTTTACTTGTAGCTAAAGTGACAAATGACAGAAACCAGTACTTTTTAATGGTACTTTTATGGTTTCAATAGACCATAAGAGCTTTGGAAGGAAATGCATTGATAAATCCATTTGAGACATCCAGAACCACAACTTCTGTTTTTCTTTTTCTTTAAGATATTCAAATAGTTCACTACAGAAAAGAGCCAGTGCCTTAACTGAGCCAACAGCAGGATTAGGTCCACATGTGTTTGCTTTTTAGGAAGTACACTGTGTTCATAGTGTGATACATGAAAGGATACTAAATACGTAGATGTATGTTTGTTGGGTTCAGCATTGATGGCATTTTAGTGACTTCTCATTAGATTTTTCACAAATTTACTTCATGAAATGCCAAATCCAGCTGATATTTGTAGAGATCTCGTCTTCTCTCCCATGCAAAAGAGTTTGCCAGTCTCAGTGCTAGCATGGCTCTCTGATCTAAAATTAATGGAGGAGTTAATCAATTATTGGAATTTCTACACTTTGTAATTGAGTCAAACTGATTTATACTGCTAGCACAGTTATACTGTAAGAAGGGGATCAGTGTAAGCAGAGATTGCTACACCACTGATCCCCGAATTTACTTATTTTTCCTTTGAAGACGAGCTTGTTTTGTCATTTATCTTTTAGAAATGTGGCCACAATGGTCAGATGTCATTTACGCTGGTTTGCGTATACAGTTTGAACCTGACCACCTGTATCTTTGCATTTTCCACCCACCAGAGATGGAAGGAAGGAACTAAAAATATAAATACGCTTAGCATTTTTCATCTATCTAGACTTGTGGAGTGTACTGACCTTGGAGGGGCACCAGAGTGGCTTTGAGTCTGTATTTTTCAGTCCGGCTACTTTATTTTCACAGTAATACTGACCTTGTGCGGCTCTGAATGTCTCTACGTCTGGTGCAGAAATTGCTGCCAGCTTCATTTCCAACTGAAGCACGACCAAACGTGTTTGTATGACTTCTCAGCACGCTGCTGTCAGACCGAATCCAAACTGAACTGAGCTCCAAAAAAAAAGAAAGAAAAAGAAATGTGGAAAAACACAATGAGCTGCCGCAGTATAAAGCTGAAGCAAAGGTTACACATCCACAGTGGAGAAAGCCATAAAAGGGAGTTTCACGGTGCCTAGTTCACCCTCAGGGGGTTTGTCAGAGAGGGATGGGGGGCGGAGGTGGGGGGACCCATGGCTTGTCTGCTCAGAGAGAGGTGGATATATTTACCAGACAAGCAGGAGTGGAGGTGTGAAATGCCCGCCGGGGGTCACATCAGAGGTGTCTGTGTCTGCTTTTGGGTCGAAAGCAAAGATGGAAAGATTTACAGCGATAGGAGATGAAGATGGAAGGGGCGGGGTTATTGATCCTGAGAACAAAAAAAAGTGTCTTTGAGAAGATATCGCATCTCTGGAGGGAGTCAGACGACGTCTCATCCGTTTCATAGAAAAGTTTTATGATTCTTTGTCTGCTTGTTTACCTTTTTTCCCGTTTTCTGTCTGGTTTGACCCATGTGTGTCTCTAGCTACCTGACCAATGATTTTTGTGATCCAAGGCTTAGAATAGTTTTCTTCTACTGGAATTCTATGGAGGTCAGTTTCTATGATGAAAACAAATAAAAAACCAACAAGTGCAGAAGAAAAAAATTAACAGTAAAACTATTATTATGATTATTACTATTATTGTTAGTGGGAAAACAAAAAAATGGGAATACGATAAAACTGACTAATCACTACACTTTAAAAGCATAACATCTCAAAGTTATATTCAAATTTAAAATGTGGACTTTTGGCACTTTATCTAGAATTTATTTATACTGTTTTATCTTAATTTTATCTTTCTATGTTATTATTTTAGTATATTACAATCTTGACTTGCCATCATAGTTTTTTGAGTTTCTATTCAAGATTTGGAGAGAAACTCTGAAACAAAGTGGTTTATATTCAGAGCTGGTCATAATTCAGTCAGGGACCTGGTTGTCGGCACTATGCCGAAAATAAATAAGTGCAGATGGATTTGGTTCAGTCTGAATTCAGTTTGAATCAATACATTATTTGGATTCCTCCATCAGCTGATGCAAAGGTCATCCAAATGACTGTGGCTGTCGTGTAGAGGAAGTCAAATGTTATCCATCATGGAAACCCCGACCAACCTCAGCACCACTTACTGGACAGGCAGACTGATTTAGCTCTGTAGCCGCAGGGATAGAAATGGAAAATCTGTGCTACATCATACATTTGTTCCTTTTTTGAAATTGTGTTCTACTTTGTATTATTTAAGCTTTATAACATTATGATATTATTACTGATAGGGTATCAGTATAGGTCAGAAGTTAGTGTATTGATAAATATCTAAATTATTCTCCTGATTTAGTAATAATTTTTTTTTTACTTCACATCAGTTTCTCTTAGCATCTCTACATAATGACAAAATCTCATAATATTGTTAACAGCCTATGACCCTTTAATAATATTGTTTTAGTCTACTTAAGTTAATACCTCATAAAAAGATTCAATATGATTTTTTGTGAGTAAAACATGTCATTTACATTTTTTCATACCCCTTAATCAGGTTTGTTAATCCTATTTTCCTGTCTTTTTGGTAAAAACTGTCTTCTGTAAAATGAGACTTGAAGTACCCTAAACTTTCTAATTTGAATATTACAAAGTGAGTATGAAGCCTTTGATGTTTTAAGGCCTCAGAGCACATCCTGATCACCTCACCATGTCTGATCAAACCGCAGATTGAAGACCAACTCTTCCCTCCTCCATCCTCTTCTACACCCCCATCACAACTTCTGCATGCCTGCAGGTACAGTCTTTCAAAACACCTTCTTTCCTTCATCTTTCATCTCTAACATGCTATGGCCAGTAAAAGGTCATAAGAATATGAGATCACAGCTTTGACCTGTCTTTATCTGCATGACGAATAAATAATAATTACATAACATTAATTATTTGCCAGAGTGGGTCCGTGTTTCACCATTTCAGATCCTGTTCTTAGTTTTTTCTTGACTGCACCAATATATTTTTGCTATATATTCAACCATAATGACTTTACAAACCCCTGACATTTTCTGTAGCGTCACCCTTAGAATAAACTACCAGGGCTTGTGTATAGTGAAGGGTAACAATTATTCCAATCCCTAGAAAATGAGTCGTCAAATTAATGATTTGAGAATATAAAAAAAATAAAACACGTTTCATTCTCCGCCCTAACACGACCATTCAATTGCTACAGATAACCATTTTAAAGCACCAGAGCTTTTCATTGGTAATAACGCTGTTCCTCTGAGGCGAGATGAAGGTGTACCCTTAAAAACATCCATCACAGCTGGCTCGGTGTCTGCCTCCAGCTGTGGCTGTAATGTCTTTTCTCAGTATCAGACACTGAGTCAGACAATCCCATTACAGCTTCCAGCATTAAACCGCACATTCAGGCCAATTTAGGTGAATAACTGCCCACCATCACACTTTAGTCTGCAGATGGGCTTTGGAGACTCGATTTAAAAAGAGAAGAAGGTCTCAATTTATAAAGTGAAATAAAATGAGTGAGCAGAGCGGTGGAGGTTTCTGTGGTTTGCTTCAGGTTAAGGTCAGAAATAGGAGCTGCTGACAGCATTCACTTATGATTCAAACACATTGTTTGGATAGATGCAACATGGATATTACAAGAAAGAAGCCTGAAGGAGGTTGGATTTACAACGCTGAACTCATTAATAATGGAGACTCTAGTTTAAGCCTCCATCATGCAGACCAAGAGACCTGTCAGCAACCCCGTGGCAACCTCTGGTTGGCAGGAAAAAATGTGTATTCCATGACCAGTGGCCAAGAGGTGGGCTCAGTGTTGTTGGCTGTAACTGGGTGCTGCACCAAAAACCTCCTTGTCATTACTTTGATTGCTAGCAGATAGTTGCAGTCACCCATAGTTTCCATGGAAAACACCCACCTACTTGCAAACGTTTGCCAACGACTCTCGCATTGGTAATTAATCTTAATAAAGTGTGACCCAAACAGGAAATGGAGATCATTGCTCTACAAAATAAAAGTCTCACCTCTTGATGCAAAACCTTTACAACTGAATGGTCTCAGTTCCCAGTTTTCTTTTCACTCCCATTTGGCGAGTAGTTGCTGATTGCTTAAAGACATGTTGGTGTCTTCCATGTGAACTATGGTCAACCACAGCAATCTGTCAGTGACTAAAATAATACACAGTACCATACACCTCTTTGCAACCAATTTAACCTATCAAGTTCCACCAGCCACCTGCCAACAGATCAGGAAACACACATTTTTCTCTAGTGACCAGTGATGGCCAACCAGTCTCCTTGGACCTCTTGCTCGAGATGTACTGCTATCAGAAGTCCTGCTTTTTTAAGTCCTTCATCTTTAACCCTTGAGTTGAGCATAAACCGTACATAAAAGCGACTGTGGTGTCAATGATTGGTTAGCAGTCTACAGTGAAGGTTGGAGGAATACACATTTTACTGAGTATTTTTAATAAGCCGACGTACAATTTCAGTTTTTCCACATCCATGGAGTCTGTTGCCATGACATGCACATTTAACTTTACAGATCACAGTGGAAAGGCATAAAACCTCCACATGTAGAAATTCTGTAAGTAAAACAACAATTTTATTTTATGCCATTAGGATTTTTGAAAGAGTTTTAAATCTAGAAATGCTTTTAAATTAAATATTTGATTTATTTTTACTCTTGTTTAGCAGGCTAATGCTGGCATCAACATACCGACAATAATAGTCAATTTTGCTAAAATAAAAAGTGAGCAATTACTTCATGTTTCATGAACCCCTCCAGTTAGCCTATTGGTGCACAGGTTCTGGCCCCTGGGCTGCATTGTTTGACACCCCTGATCTAAAGAAAACTACATCATCTCACACATGCTCCATCACATGCTCTCTCTTCCCCTCTCTCTTTTTCTGTCTCACCCAAACAATCCAATTATACCATGAAAACATCTCATTATTTTCACCCAGGGAGTCATTCAGACCTGGATAAACACACAAACAAGACCAACAATGAACATCAAAAGCCATCGTTCACTGGTATGTTTTTTCTCCCTGGAGGGGGGTGGGGAATGGAGGTAGTGCTGCCTGGCTTTGAGGCTCTGTTGTAGGGAGGGGGCTGAAGTGAGGGTGGGCGGGGTCACGGGGCGAGCGGCAGGTCTCTCGGAGTTGTCGCCTCAGGCTCGCGATTTCTCAGCGAAAGGTTTCCAGGAGCCAAAAATCAATGTTAATCTGAGGCCACCTGGGCATGTAAACAGAGCCATAATGGAACTGTATACACCCACGCACACACACAGAGGTTATACACACCTAACGAAAGAGGGAATGCACAACAAGTACAGCTACACACATACAAACAGAGCCCAGGGATCGCATGTACTGTAAGCAGCTTTTTTCCCCCTTTTTTCCTCATTGCTGCAGGCTACCAGAGACAGTATGACAGGATGAGGCGCAGAGGGACAGAAAGATCTAAAAAAGACAGTGAACAAGCGAGACAAAGGACAAAGAAAGAAAAAAGGAAAGAAAACCAAGAGGGAATAAGGGAATGGCTAAGAGGAGTGGTGCTCTTGCCTCCAGTATACTTCATTTTCTCGTGTCTCATGGGGAACACTTTCTGGACTTACAAGTTTTAAAAGCACATGGTAGAACCACATAGTGATGTGCAATCTAATATTAACCAGAGCTTTAAAAATTCGGTTGGGAGCAGTCCTGATTATTAGAAATTATAGTAGCTACCTTGACATTATTTACCTTTATTGTAGGGCAAAGACATTCACGATGAAACTGCTGATCAAGCTCAGAAGGGCAGAAGTCAGGAGTGATGAGACCACAGATAGTCAATAAAGTTCAGTGACTTGTAGCAGCGACAGGTGAAATAATGTCAGATGGGCAGGTGCTGAGGTACTCATCTCATCCCCGAGCCAAGTGATTGACCTCTGATTGACAACTCACTTTAGTGCCACCTGCAGAGTTCTGATGGCTTGATCGCCTCTCCAACTAAATTCTATTTCACTGACATACTGCCAATTCAGTTGTCTCAAGGCGCTTTATATCGCAAAGCAAAGGCCTTACAGCATTAAACCAAGAAGGCCAAGAATCTGAAGATCTGTTTTCACAGGAAGAGACCTCAGGTAGAAGGTAGGGGTTTGAGCCAAAAGATAAGCAGAAAAGAGAAGCAGAGAGAGACCAGGAACAGCAAACAGGACGACAACACAAACTATGGAAGAGAGTAAAGCTAATGCTATTAACAGTGGCTGCAAAGTGCTCAGTGCATTATGGGAAGTCTCCCCGGCACCCAGAGCCTACAGAAGCATAACTAAGAGATGATTGATCTGAGCCAGCCATAACTATTAGCTTTGTCAAAATGGAAAGTTTGACTTTTCAAAGTAAAGAAGGTTTTATCTCCCGAAGCTACTGAAAAACACCAGAACAAAAACAGTTGTGGAAATTTGTGGAAAATTTGTCATTTATGACAAAAGTTGATGTCAGCTATGCGACAATTTGTTCTTGGGCAAATGTCTCATAGTGTCGGTGCAGTTGCGTTGTCAATGACATTTAACAAGCCAAACAAAAAGAAAAACTAAATGATTGCACTTGTTCATTAAGTTGAACTGGCCCAGTCAGCCCGTGATGATCTGTGGTTAATAATCTCTTTTTTCCATGATGGTAGATGTTCCAGTTGTGTTTAATGAATTTTGCAAGTTTAAATGTGTTTCAGCTTGTGGTTGCCTGGTTGAAGAAGATGCTATGAATATAAATCATGTTACCCAGTTGCTGTCCATGGTCCTGATCGGAAGCTGGAAAGATGCTACAGTTATTATTGATTATTGTTATACCCAGAGAGAGTGTGTGTGTGTGTGTGTGTGTGTGTGTGCGTGTGTGTGTAGGTGGGCGTGTGCATGTGTGTGTTCATAAGAGAGAGAAAGAGAGAGAGACA
Organism: Etia nguti; assembly: GCA_015106755.1. Lineage (NCBI taxonomy): Eukaryota > Metazoa > Chordata > Actinopteri > Cichliformes > Cichlidae > Etia > Etia nguti. Next base: position 34,345 of record VUQG01038048.1, read on the forward strand.
GAGAGACACTGTGTTTGCTTGGGTATCTACCCTGGGGCCTATTACAGAGTTGTTACACCTGTCCTGAACCCAAACTGGGAGCTGGTTCTACAGGAGAGGGTCCTAATAGCTGAAGCCTCTGCCTGCCTGTCTAGCTTTAGAACCACAAATAAGGCTGCAGTCTGAGAGTGAACTGGTTTACTGGAATAATATTATACTGTGAGGTCTTTAAGATGTGACAGGACTCAACAACTACGTAGACGGGTTCACAGCCTCTGCGTTGCTTGAATTCCTTGCCAGGAAGCCACAAAAATGAGTTCTGATGACAGACATTGAGAAAAATCAGGTACTGAGCAAAGCCGGGAGGTTTCATTTTCTGGTCATCTTGGATAACTATGACAAATTTCAACCCAGCTCATATTTTTAAGATATTTCAATCCAACATGGTTAACTGACTGAGAACACAAGTAAAAAGAATCAGAGGGGACTGTGACTCCCATGAGACCCAATTTTTTTTTTTTTTGGTCAAACATAATGCCTGAGAGAGAGCGCGACAGAGGGAGATTTGATATATGGAATATGGAGAAACCGACAGGTAACATAAAAAGTGAAAAAAAAGAACAGAGGAAGGTCGGTCCAGATCAGATCCAACCCTCTGGCTAATGTCAAGGCCAGTTACAGTATATCTTTCTACAAATACACACACACACAGTGTATAAGCCCGAGGCTAATGCATTTAACTTCCCTGAATAAAATATTAAACAAAGCACAGAGGCTCACTGGAGAGAACCAAGCTTAAACACAAAGTCACTGGAATCTGACAAACCAATCAGCAACAGGCTGCAGCTTAGGGAACGGCTGCAGACGCAAAGCAGAAGGGGAATTAAAAAAAAGTGTCATCATTACAAGACAAACTCTACTTACTGTCCTGCTCGTGGTTCAGTAGAGGAATGATACAAAGCTGTTGGCATTTCATAATGTAAGCATGCTTTGTACTGTGAAGGATTCAAAGACCTTTTGATTACAGTAAATATACATAAGTTGGAATTAATATGAATTACAGATACTTTAACGCAAAAGAACAGAGCACAAGTGCTTTCATTAATCATTATATTTTGAAATTTAAACACATTCTACACATATATTCTACATAATTCACAGCTTCACATGACAATTATTACTCTTATCTTCTTTATGAAAACTTTATCAATGTTGTTTTTACAAATACACATTGGGGGGGTTTCCTAGTTTATTTTTATTTTTGAGTTTTGTTGCAGATTGTCTGCGTGGTCTGCCACAGTTATGGAACTTTGTACCCCTCCTAGAAAATCAAGGTGGAAAGAAAATGAACATATTATGTGAAAACATATTTTATGCTATTCGCCTGCATGCACTCATTTTATTTCAGGTCAGTGTAACAGTCTCTACTTTATTTTGTTGTCCTTTTGTGGTCATGCTAGTTTCTCTCCTGTGCTCTCAGCTTCACCACGTGTGACCAGGAGAGAAGAGTTTGCTGTATTATTGTAGGGTCTTATTATTGTAGAAAGCACATTGAGGCAACTGTTCTTATTATTTGGTGCTATATAAAAAAAATTGAATTGAATCCATCATTCCTTAAGCAAAGAAGCTGTCATGGTCCCCGTGCCTCGCTGGCTGACTCTGTGATAGGCAACATGTTTTGTTCGTTTGTTTTGCTCTCTCTCCCTCTCCTCTGCCGGGGCGGTGCTCATTACGGGCTCCCGCCCCTGGCCCACGCACATGTGCTCAGCGTCGCACCTGCAGCCAATCCCAGCTGATTGGAGCACTATTTATGATGGCGGACCTGTGTCATTCTTCGCTGGATCGTTGAGCCATCAGCGTCAGTCTCTCTGAATCTGTTAAGTCTGAATCTGTGAGTTTGAGATCGTTTCTAACCTGGACATCTCTGTGTGTGTGTGTATAGATCTGCCCTGGACCAGAGCGAGCGTTTGTGTATTTGGAATCTGCTGAGGAGAAAGAGCTTGTATAGGATTAATCCCTGTTTCCCCTGGACCCTGGAGCCCCGGAGCCTTTTCCCTGCCACGCTGTATATATATATTCTCAGCTGGTGTTTCACTGTAAATAAACTCACTGTCTCTTTTGCCAAGGATTTCTGGTCTGCGCCTGAGTCTGTTTCAAACCCCTGACATCCTCTTTAAGTTCACCCCTCTGTGTCTGTGAGTCCTGCATTTGGGTCCAATCCTCCCTGCCACAGCATTCTACATGACACTTGCGATTGATTGGAGAATATGCATTTTTCCTAAGCAACTGGTGGTCGCCAACTGTAGACCTGTGTGACTGAGGTATAACAGTCACCAGAACAGGTTGCATTTTCTCCACATACTAAAGTAGCATAGTCTAAGAGCCTAGTCTCATAGGTGTGTTTCAGAGTCACAGTTTCTAAGTTTTAGACACCACATAGGTGAATTCTCATTTAGAGGCGGATGTGAACCTAACCCTCATGCTCAAAAGTCACTGATGAGCTTCTTGAAGTTAAGACATTAATGTGCAGCTGAGTTTATGAAGGGAAAAGTTAATGCCTCATCTAAGGTGGATGCTTTGCTAAATAATTTTTTTACAGTACTATTTAGACTGTTTTTTGTCAGTTTGTCAAGATTACACAAAAACTATCAGGATGAATTTCATGAAATGTAGAGATTAAGCATAAGCAAAGCAATTTTTGTGTAGATGGGGTTGTGTTTCTGTAAAACCGTAAACCAGAGCTTGGTCTTAGGGGTGGGTTGTAAATAAATGATAAAAGCTAGGCATGCTGACTATTCTCACTGATGCGTGTTAGTTTCCTCTACAAGACTAATGGATCAAATAACTTTGCCTGGTTTTCAGCTGAAGCATGTCCTTATATTTATTCCTGCGAATGAGCAGCATTTAAAAATAGCTTTTAGGAAACAGTGTTAACCTTTTCAGCTATCTGTCTTTGCATAGATATGTGCATTGTATATGCATGTAGATGTGCTGCCAAGAGACTGAGCTACTTCTGCGTCCTCTTCTTGACATTCCTTTGGGCTGACCTGACACATTTTCTCACAGCTGTAGAAGTAATTAATCCAGTTTTCTTTTGTCCACATATTTTCTGTTAATTACAGTTAGACTTCTGATAACATGAAATAATATCACTACAAATAGCAGTGGTCATGCTTGAAAACTATATTTAAAGTTTCATGAAAGATTTTCAATTTAAAATTAAAGGGAGATGTATAACAGCATCTCTGTTGTCCTTGTTTTCACATTAGAGCATTAAACGTGTTGTCACATGCCAGCATCTGAACAACACAACACAGAGGTGCCCTCTGAACTAAATATGTGTATGCAAGGAGGCCACGGTGCGGAGCGGACGACAGACAGGTGAGCCATTTTACACACAACAACATACAAAAAGTGATTCAGTTAATTAAACTACAGGGCTAAAAGAAGGAACCAAGCAAATATATGAGGTAATACCTGTTTAGCTGTTCAGCTGATATCTGCTGATATTTGATATCTGTTACACTAGGTTAAATTGTTCATTCTTGTATGTGAACGAGGTTCTCCAGATGGTGTAGCATACAGTCTTTCTCTTTGTGCTGAAAGTGAGAAATGAACTCCCAGCTTGAGTGTCTCTGTGTCTCTCACCAGCAGTGTGAAACACTGTTGCATGTTTTTGTCACTGGGTCTCACATCATTATGAAGGATGGATACTACTACCCTAATGAATGCATATTTAACACCACCTAATACCCTACACGTGTCGTGATCTGTCAGTCAAAATGGACATGTTGAGTTTACTCTCCTTTACTAAGAGAAACACAGTGTTCACATCTAAGAAACTGGTAACAGCCGGTTTCTTTTCCTACTGTCCATGCCACTTTACCTTTCCCTGATGCAAAACACTCTATCTGGGAATGTTTCTGTACCTCACTGCTTTACAGACACAACCATTAATGCAAACATCTAGTCACAGTAAAAATGATAGCATGACTGTACGACTTCTAAAAAACAGTGTCTTCCTTAGCAGGAAATCAGAGCATTAACTACTGAAATTACTATATTACTATATCCTAATAAGGCACCTCTGGGACTTTCTCTATTATCCTGAATTGACGAGTAAAAATAAGATCACTTTTCCCACAACAAGTGTTGGATGTGTTATTGTAATCACATTACAGTTGAATACATTCTACTGCAAGTTTGAGACGGACAGACCCTGTGGTCATGAAATCCTTTGAACGCCTGGTGTTAGCCCATCTGAAGGACATTACAGGCCACCAGTTGGACCCCCTGCAGTTTGACTACCGGGCAAACATGTGGGTGGATGATGCAGTGAACATGGGGCTGCATTACATCCTGCAACATCTCGACCGCCCGGGAACTTTTGCCAGGGTCTTGTTTGTGGACTTTCGGCTTTTAACACCATCATGCCTGAACTTCTCTCCTCCAAACTCTCCCAGCTCAGCGTGTCACCAGCTACCTGTCAGTGGATCACCAGCTTCCTGACAGACAGGAAGCAGCAAGTGAGACTGGGGGAGATCATCTCTGAAACACGGTCCCTTAGTATTGGTGCCCCTCAAGGATGTGTCCTCTCACCACTATTGTTCTCCCTCTACACCAATGACTGCACCTCCAAGAACTCAGCTGTTAAACTCCTGAAGTTTGCAGATGACATCACCGCCATTGACCTCATTCAGGATGGTGATGAGTCTGCATACCGGCAGGAAGTTGAGCAGCTGGTACTCAGGTGCAGTCAGCACAATCTGGAGCTGAACACGCTTAAGACTGTAGAGATGACAGTGGACTTCAGGAGACATCACTCAACACTGCTCCCCCTCACCATATCAGACAGCCCGGTGTCGACTGTGGAGATCTTCAAGTTCCTGGGTACCACCATCTCCCAGGACTTGAAGTGGGAGACCAACATCTTCTCCATCCTCAGAAAGACCCAGCAGAGGATGTACTTCCTGAGACAACTGGGGAAGTACAGTCTTCCACAGGAGCTGCTGATCCAGTTCTACACTGCAGTCATTGAGTCTGTCATGTGCTCGTCCATCACAGTCTGGTATGGAGCAGCCACTAAACAGGACAGGCGCAGACTGCAGCGGACTGTACGGGCAGCAGAGAAGATCATCGGCGCCCCCCTGCCCTCCATCCAGGACCTGCACCTCTCAAGAACCAGGAAACGTGCAGGGAAA
>VUQG01038050.1:2996-25576 GCA_015106755.1 Etia nguti
ATGCTTGCCTAATATCTTGAGGGAGGTTGGTCCACAAACATGGGGCACGCTCCCCAATACTCTTTTTTCTCTCTTTAGGAACTTTTAGAAGGCCAGTATCCTGAGATATGAGAGCACGGGAAAGAACATAGAGGTGCAAAAGGTCAGAGAGATATGAAGGTGCCAAACCATTTAAAGCCTTGTAGGTGAGCAACAGGACCTTAAAATCTGCTTGAACCTGACAAGGCAACCAGTGAAGAGATTTCAGTACTGGGGTAACGTGCTCAACTTTGCCAGTTTTGGTTAAAATGCGAGCAGCTGCATTTTGTACCATCTGTAAACCTCTGAAACTTTTCTTCGGTAACCCAGAAAGAAGAGCGTCACAATAATCAATGCGCGAAGACACAAATGCATGGACAAGAACCTCTGCAGTGTCAAGTGATAGAACTGGTCTGAATTTAGCGATGTTCCTCAGGTGAACAGTCCTTGTTGTCTCTTTTGAGACTTGAAGGAGAGCACCGGGTCAAACCACACAGCCAAGTTCTTTGCCTTGTCCCTGCAATTTATGACATAGTCACGAATTTTTAAGGTGAAATTTTGGGACAAGTACTGAAATTTTTGTGGTCCAATGACCATCAAATCTGTCTTATCAGCGTTAAGACGCCTGTGATCTTCAGGCCCTAAAAAAGCAATCCATTAAATGCAGGTTAAAGGTCTCTCATACAAAGACACTGCAGTCTTCTCTGGGCCGAAGCTCATTTATAATGGACTGAGTCAAAGTGGAAAAGTGCTCTGTGATTGGATGAATCTAAATTTGGAATTCATTTTGAAAACATGAACACTGCGTCCTCTCGACTAAAGAGGAGAGCAACCATTTGGCTCAGTTCATAAGCCTGCATCTCTAGTAGTATGGCCTACTAGAGTATTAAACTGGCAGGTTGCACATCTGGAAAGGCACCATCAGTGCATCAATACCAGTTTTAGAGCAACATATGCTCCCATCTAGATTATATCATCATATTTTAGTAAGATGATATTAAACCACCACAGAGCAGAAGAGTCTCAGTTCTAAAGCGGCCTGCCTGAAGTTCACATCTTTCACCAATCGAAGAAATTTTTGAATGATGAAACCAAAATATGAAAGAAGAGTGTGACATTAACAAACACACACAGGACCCAAAGGATCACAAGTGGCCATGTGGTTTTTACACTGTGACCGATGACCGCATGCTCTCAAGTAACAGTTTACATCGATGTTAAAGACACAGAGCACTTCCTTTTCACTGACTTTAATGCTAAATGAAAATCTGCTTGGACACAGCCCTACTTCACTGACTTGTTTTCAAAGAATAGAATTGATTTTAAAAACAAATGAAATGTCTCAGCTCTTGTTGTTGCAGAATGTCTTTAGCAAATTCAATTTAAAAGAAATTGCGTTATTTATTCAGTAAAAACTGTAGAGCAGACAAGCTCAAGTGGTGCTGTGCCTCCTGAAAATGTAATTTTGAGTTGTACTTTTCTTTATTGAGGCGTTTCTTTTCATCGCCACATTTGTCAGTTTCAGGTTATGCCACGGTTCATTGTATTATTCTCAGTACCAGCAGCTCACAAATCAGCAAACGCGGGAGTGACACAAGTTAATTTGCTTTGCTCCAGATACATTTTTACAGGATATCTGCAGCCTGTAAAAGCCTGACACTGCTGAAGGTGACTTATTTGTGTGTGCACAGCAAATTCTGGACAACAGAGGAAAACGAACAAACACTGCGCCCGTGTTTGTTGGAAAAAATTGCAACTACGGCAATTCGGTGTGACAGAGTCTACAATTGAGTGCAAAGCAGGAGTCAGGCTGCTTATAAATCATCTCCCCTCACTTGGTCTGTTATCCGTCCTCCCTCCATCACCTGCTGTGAACTCACCTGAGCTGCCGGCTGTGTGCAGTTCAACTCACAGCAAAGTTGCAAATAAACCAGATCACACACTGAGAGGCAGTGAGACTCAAACGGCAGATTTCCTTGCCGATAGTTCAAACGAGGACATAAATGCAACATGAACAAAAGCAAAGCAAGAATGACCTCTAAATATAGAATCGGGCTGCCTTGAATGTGTGTTTGCCTTTTCAAGACCGACACCACAAACTCCTCTGCGTACCGGAGTCTTCTAGAGTCAAATGTAAGGTCATCTGTGCAACAGCTAAAGCTCAGTCAAAACTGAGTCATGCAACGCAGCAATGATGGCAAGCACAGCAGCAAATCTACAACTGAATGGCTGAAAAGTGAAAGAATCAAGGTTCTGCAGTTATTGCCTCAAGTTACTGAACCATAAGGTGTACTTAGGCTTTCACAGACTGTTTCTGCATTTTGCTTAGTTTTTGCTAAATAAATATTAAAATCGTTTAATAAGTCATATGCTGTTGTTCATCTCAGGTTGTGGTTACTTATTACCTGTTAGTGTTGCATTAGGAGCTTTAATAATTACATCAAGCCTGATTTGTGCACTTGTTCCGACGCCTTTCTCTCATCTTCTGTGAAACAAGGTGATTCTGAAAAACAGCAACCTCATTTCCTGTCTTGACTTTCCCCAGTTAAAGGTTAAATAAAGACTAAAATAAAAAAATAAAAAATAAAAAACCCTGAACAGCAGCGGACTGACTTCGCCTGACCTCCCCTCCATGGGCTGAAAACACAGATCACTGCAGGCAGCCAAGGACAGGTGGAGGAGGAGGAAGATAACTGTATGGAGGCTGTAGACTAAGAGGAAGAAGATGAAAGGGAGGAGCAGAAGATGGAGAAAGAAAGAGGCTGACGGCATTAAAAACAAATCTGTTGGCAGCCGGCAGATAAACGCTCCACTCACTTTACATCCACACGCTCACTCTCTCATCTACTGTTTACCTCCCTCAGCCGTATCCTATCTCTGTTCACTAGTTTGCATCATCCTTTTGTCTTTTCTTCACACGTCTCCTCACTCGTGGCCCAATTTCCACATGATTTGTTTGTGTGGGGCAGCTCTGGTTGTGCTTCATGCATTGCAATTATGTACACTTATGTCTCTCAGTGATTTGCCTTGTGCTGGAGTCTTTTTAGCTCCAATTTCAGGATCAGAAAAGCAGGTCTAGGGCTAATTAAGAACTCTGATAGTTCCCAGTTTGTGCAGACCTGAAGCCAGTCACTCGTCCAAGGTGAAAACGTTCACCTGATCTGAAACAAAAGACAACTTTAAGGCTAAAAAAAAGGACAGAAATTAATTCAACCTGCAGTTCCTCTAATGCCCACTTGAGACTGTCTCCAAAAGTGAGTCAGTCCCTACAGACTTCCATGTCCAACTTTATAGCAGAAAGAACCGTGTTTACAGACTGCGACAAAAATGTTTCTGGTCTTTATGGATAAACTTTTTTAAACACATCCATTTTATTCATGTGAGGCTTAAAGGTTGAGGGGACATTGATAGCCTGATGGAGGGTCACACAGGCGGCTGTAGCTGTTTACTGTCTGTTAGGCATTGTTGCAGCTAGTTGGAGTCTCTTATCTGGATGTCTGGACTGTGTTGGTGCCTTTTGAGAAATAATATGGCCTCCTGTAGATGTAGTTCCAATAACAGACCATCCAAAAAGCAGCTTTGATCTGCATCTCTATTTTACACCTATACAGTTTATGGTAACCCAGCTGGCTAGAATGAGTTAATATACCTTAGCAGCTGTAGCCTTTTCTGATTTCAGAAAACAACACAGGGGCAGCCAAAAAGTAATGATCAGGCTCCAAATCCATAAAATAATGAAAGCTTTCTGATCTGAAAAGCTGAAGTCCCTTAAATTAGCATTTTTTTTAATGGCCAGCAGGTGATAGTTTTGGTTGCAAAAAATGTTTCCGTGTTTTTGGAGGTAGACTGGGTTGTTTGCCAATGGGAAGGTTTATCCAGGAAAGTTTATAAGGAGGATTTTTCAGGATGTGCTCATTGGCTAACAACCTGTCAATCACAAAATGTGCAATTTCACAGATCCGCCCCTTGCTTGTCACACCTGGTTTCAAAACACCAACCTGGCAACAGTGATAGTACTCAGCATGAGCCTTCATATTTAACAGACCAGAATTACAGTAGAATTACAGTACTAGTCAAGTTCACGTTCGCCGTGTCCATCTTTTATATACAGTCTGTGGTCTTCCTGCCAAGACTGAGCACTTTGTTTTTATGCTTTACCCATGGATCAGATGTTATTTTGTACAAAACTGTCCAGCATTAGAATATTTGACCCTTTCAGTCAGTTGAAGAACAAAATATGACCCGTGCTGCCTTCTCTGAAGATACCCCCACAATGATCAGAAGTAATTTATTCATTTGTTTAGCTTCCTGAAGATTTACTTAAGTTTTTGAATGTTAGTCCACCCTGCCTCACTCTGTAGGAAGCAAGGCAGGATGCAAAGCTGTGTCAACACTGCTGCCCTGTAAATATTTATAGGCGTTTATCTGCTGGGCTGCGGATTATCAGCTTAGTGTGGTACAGTAGCCCCCCGACCAACACAAGCACAACACGTTCACCTGTTACCCTGATGTGTTGTGACTGCAGGGACAAACACAGCGGGACGTCTGAGTGTGTTTCTGTGACCGTGCCGATCATACAAACCCACAAATCAAGGGTGCTGATAATGCCCTAAAACATCTGCTGTACACCCGAACTCTTCTTTCACTGCACTGAACTGTTTGTGTGACACACAAAATACAAAACGAAATGCTGAACTTTATTAGGAGATAAAAATAAAGTCTCTTTGAGGAGATGTCAGGTCTGTCAGGCAGCGTCAGCAACGCAGGCAGTAAAGTTTCTGCTTAACGAGATGATGTTCCAGCCCTCTTTGCATGAGGGCTGCTTGATATTTTTAGCTTCTCTTTTACCTTCCCCTTTCTTAACACTCCAATGAATTCTAATAAATTAAAACTATCAGGTGTCCTCTCAGGTGGTTTCCATAGACATGAGCATAAAACACAAGACTCACAAACACTATTTATGTACTTATATGTATGTATAAGTCATCAGTTTTATTGCTTGTTAACCTTTATTTGCGTACTTTTCGATGTAACAGTCAGTATAAAACTGAACAGTTTTAAAATAGGCAGTTAATACAATAATACAGTATCCGGTTGTTAAGTGATGACGTGTAAACCCTGCTTCATTAAGCCTGTTGTCATTTTAGCATAGTGTTTTAATGCTTTGTATCTTGTTCTATTTAATCTGAAGCTCCCCCCCCCAAAAAAATATTCAGTGATCAGTGCCGGCCTCTCTGGGTTTTTATTACCACTATTCATCTGCAGCACGTCTTAAAGCTCAGTTTTTAAAACCTTATGATGTAACTACAGCCCATTACCTCACAGATTACCAGACACCAAATATTTGAACGGGTCAGAACAGAATCACTCTGAGGCTAAAAAAGATATGAATGGGTACATGAAGCTGAGGATCACGAATTTTATTATAGTGAGTAATCTCAACCATGGTGCAGATGGATCATCTCAAGGGTTCTCTAACCATAGCTTTGTAGCTAGCTACCATGTAGCACATGGTTATATACCAGCTATCCTAACGTCAGTAACCATACAACCATCGCTGCTGTTTAGTTTTCTGTCTTCATTTATGTTGGAAGTGATAGCAGAGCTGTACGTTTTAATTTGTTTCAGAAATCTCTCAGTCAGAACATGGTATATCATATTTAGGTGGAAACTAGCGAGCTAACTTTATGTCCTGTTTTTCATGGATGCCTGGATGTTAAACTTGATGGTCACATCTGGTAGAGCAGCCACACTGACCATTTTATTAAATACGAGAGAATTCAGACAGTTTTAAACTCTCAGTCATGCTGCAGAGTTTGTTTGAGTTTGGGAACTGAACAGGAGTTTGGACCTGGAAACTGTTAAAGACATCAACTTAAGACTTGACTTAAGAGGCAGATATGGACAAAAGTATTGGGCCACACCTCTTAGTCTTTGAATTCAGGTGTTTTCAGTCCCATTGCTACAGGTATATAAAATGAAGCACCTAGCCATTCATTCTGCCCTTAGAAACAATTGTGAAATATTTGGGTTGTTATAAAGAGCTGGTGAATTGGAGGGTGGTGCTGTGATAGGATGCAACTGTTGCAACAAGTGAGGTTGTGAATTTCTTCCTTCCTTGCTATTTCTCCTTCAGCTGTGTTATATATTATGGCAAAGTGAAAGTACTTAGGAACCACATCACCTCAGCCATGAAACGTCAGACCACATAAAGTTGGGTTGCCGAGTGCTGAGGCCCATAGTGATTAAAAGTCACCAACACACTGCTGACTCAGTAATTCAGCTTTATTAGTAGAGCGCCAAATAACAGCAACAGTGACCTCAAGGTGCTTTTCTGGTTCTTGGGTGTATTTATTTTTCACATTTTAATTTACAAAGCTATTAATGCTTATAAATTCGGCAGCAGTACATGCTCCTTGTGGTCATCGGATACCTTAGCTTCACGCAGCTTTGCTTCAGTTTCACTACTTCTGTTCTGGCCATCGTAGCAGACGTACCTTTTCAGCGTTGGTCTCAAGAAATGGCACCTCACTAACTGTTGAAAAAGCAGTACAAAAACCATTATTCCCAAAATACGGTGCCATCCTCTGACATGTTACAAACACTAAATGTGCTGATGTGTGTGGCCTTCAATCATTCATGGCTTCCTAATTTGGCACGAAATCCTCAAAACTGGAAGAACCCGTGCTCTAGATGAAGTTAAATTCTGAACCTGAATATTTCTGCATGTTTGTAGGTGCACACAGCTACTCTCCCCGGCCTTTAAAGTGTAAATGATTTTTTTTTCATGTCACAGAAGAACCTTTTAAAATGTACTGAGCAGATGTATTCGTGTGTGTGTGCTTATGCATTTCTATTTGTGTGACAGTGAAAGAGATGAAGTGTATTCATGTTCCCCCTGCAGTCATTGCTCCTCCAGCTGTAGATGGCTGCTGTGATAGGCAGCAGAGGTTGGGAGCGAGAGGAAAGGCTTCTCCTCATCCTCGCAGTCGCCTCCTCTATCGCTCCCTGCATCAAATTGGAGCTGTCAGTCAGCTCTCACCCGCAGCACAGCGCACTCTATCAGACCGCAACAACCGCGGGAAAAAACACGGCATCAGCGAGCGGCGACATAACACCAAAAGGGAGAAGGTGCAGCGAGTGCTGAAAGGAGGGCATCTGGGATTATTTGATGAAATGAAATCAGTGCTGGTTATCCGCTTATAGAAGATAAATCACTCTGTCCTTTAGAAAGTTTCATCTCACCTCCAGCAGGTAACGCGGCCCGACAGAGGGAGCAGCTGCAACTGATTTAAGACCAAATTCACTTTCAGCTGACTTTCAACTGCAGCTACATACAAATGGCACAGCTTTCATTCTCAATTAATTTCCTTATAAATCAATTTGATACTTTCATTACAAGTAAGGAGAAAAACTAGGCTGTATGAAAACTTCCTTCAGGGGGAGGTTTTAAACACTTGTGTCGTCCTGCTGTGTCTTAAAATACACCTTTAAATTGAAGTTTTTCTTTATTTTCTAACATATATATCCTGGAATATGACAGATATGTCTGATATTTTAAATGATGAGGCCAGCATACGTACAAGTAAGTGTGAGCCAAACACTCCAAACGCTCAGATTCACTGTTTTTTGGGGTTTTTTTTTACTCTTGGCTCTGCATGAAGTCATAGAGAAGGGCTATCCCTTATGGTCATTACAGCTGCTGTCCTAACTCTACTGTTTGTCAGAGACAGCCAATCAGAAGAAAGTTAGGACCACAATAATACCTACATATGTATGATTTTGAATCTGAATCATGCAAAGCTATGCTGGTAAAGTCCAAGAGTCCCCTTTGATAAATAGGTGTTGCATTACTTTATATTTTTTTCTTAATAGTTTCCAACTAGGATATTTTTAACACACACCAAAATAAATAATGGTGTACCATCTAAAATAGTCACGGTTTTGAATTTCCCAAATTAAAAACTCATAAGCAAAAGCATTTTAGAAACAGAGGTTTTATCCTGTGTCATGAGAAACACTCAAAATCTCACACAAACAAATTCTCGAAAAGGCTTTTGCAAGGCTGGGGGTCACTTTTTTTTAGATTAAAACAAAACAGAACTTCCCTATCAAACTAAGGCACATCAGTGGTAGTCTCTGGGTTATGCACAACAATTAGTTTGGACATTTGTGGGGGAAAAAGTCTTTTTCCCAACCACTCTGTAAATGTTGGTTGGTATGTTCTGCATACTTCCTGTCACAGCTGTAGTTTAAGAGTGTTTTCACACCTGCACCTGAACTCTGGTTTGTTTTATCTCTTTGGGAGGGTATAGGAGGACTAGGAGGGTAACAAGACACAGCTGTGGACAATCAAGACATAGAAGGGAAAAGTAAAACTAAACACGCGACACCGGAGCTATATAACTACCTACCTAAAGCAGGAAGTAAGAAACAAGAACAGGGAAATGCAGAATAAACTTGATAGACTGAATGAACTCAGAAACTGTAACTAAGGACTAGTTGATAAAAAATCAAAATGGAGACAATAACCAGGGTAAGACCCAAACAGGGAACACTATAATAAACAAGAACTTTCAAATCAAACTGGAAAAAGCTGCAAGTTCTAATCCCATCAGCTGATTTGGATCAGAGCAAACAAAGAATAGCCCCAAGGAACGTTAAAAAAATACGAAAAGAAATTGGGCTTCCTGTACAGAATGGCAGGATTCCTTTAGTCTGATGTGTTGTATTTCATGTTGTATTTCACATACAGTTCAGAAAGAACTGCATAAATGCATGAAGAGTAAATCATAAAATATATGACATTTATAACATATACCCGTCCAAATATTTACAGTTTGACGTGTTTGGATTTGTATTTTACAAACCGCAATTTTGGTTCTCCAAAAATCAAATTAATATCCTGCTAAAGCAGTGAGTGAAGCAGGATGGCAAAAGTTTTAAAATAAAATACAGTGTGAGTGTTTATGTGAGGAATGTGGAACATGGAGTAATGATGCAGCTCTTTGGCACAGAGCAATGCAATGTACTCAAACAGTGTCACTTGGATGCATTCAGTGTTGGTTTGTCTCTGTGTGTGAGATTTATTTGAAAAGACTCTTAACCTTTAAATACTTTTTATGTATGCAACCTACCCTAACCTCAACCTTTCTGCCATTTTGTACATGTTCGCATCTGAAAGTATTAAAAGGAAATTTGGTTTTTAGTTGGGAATTAAACTCAAAGATCACAAAATCATTAAAGCATCATAAAAAAATCTCTACAAATAGTTTAAGGAGAAGTTATTGGTTCAGCTTCTTAATGCAGATTAATAGAGCAGATTAGTGCCTCATAGTGTGGTTTCACATATCAGGAATGAAGCATTCTTGCAAGAAGATGAATGAGAGGACCTGACGGATGACTCATGACCTGTTCGCTTGAGCAGACTGCCCTGTTGTCTATGCTCTTTAGTATTCATGCCTGTAATTGGATCACATCCACAGTGATGCTCTACGAGTTGCATGTCATCCTCATATTAAACCTCTCCCTCCATTAGTTTGATTGGCATATTCAACCTCTGAATGGAGGAAGCAGTGTGACGGTTATTTGAGCTAAATCTTAACATCAGACTGCCTGCAAATATTTAGTCAGGAAATGTATTAAATCTATTTTCCATGCACCCATTTTGCATGTATTCCCTGTGTTTTCCTTATGTTTGCCTCTCGTATTTGCAACAAATAGGTACACAGGCAGCTTCGTTGTAGACCACATGGCACAGTCCACTGGTTTTTGAAGCCTCAACATTAACACTTTGGTCACCAATGTTTTGGGATTTTGGAGCCAGAAGTTATCAAATCTGGACAAAGGGTGGCTTTGTTGGTTACCGATGCAGTCTGTATCCATAAAGACACAGATAGCTGCTAATTAGGACTAAATAACAGAATAAAATCTTAGACTTTGATTCACCAAAACTTGAGCACAGGCTTCCTTGTGTGAGTGCATGGGCATATACCTAGGAGAGACCACATCAGCCACTCTACAGATCCATGGTGCACAGTAGTAGAATCATATCTTCTAGTAGAGTCAGCTGTACGGAGGGACACTTTTTAGAGCACTGAGCTGTTCACACAAATGCTTTGAGAGAGGAGTAAAAGAGGCCAGCTCTGTCTACCTGGACAACCATCAATGAGCAAAGGTGGAGGCTTGCTTATAACGTGAACATCAACCACCTTATAGCGTAATCCCTTCGGAGACACCTTAGGCTGTGTGACCTCAACAACTCACATGATGGTAGGCTGGGGCACCGACTCCAAATTATACTCCTGACATGCAGATCATATTTGCTCTGTTGTGTTTTTGGTTTGTCTTTGGTTTTGGTCATCAGATATTTAAATTCACCTTGGGTCTTTTTATCTGCAGATCATAACAGAAATCTCTCGGCCACTCAGACATCTTACCGACGCAATACTGAAGCATCAAACGTAGATTAATCCATCGCTTAAATTCACTGATTCCTCCAGATCAAGAAAAATAGCTGCATTAGGAAATTATTGACTATTGTTTTTAAATGAATATATATATATTTAACAAGTTCATTCTAAAGATTTGTGTTTGGAGTTTCAAGCCAGAAAAATTGCAGGGAAGTCAGAGATTTTCAGCATTTCAAACTAAAGGAAAGTTTGTTGTAATGAGTGCTGAAGTTCAGAGAAATAAAAGCCTTTAAAAAATAAAAAGATCGTTCTTTGTGTCCTCTCCTCTTTCTGCTTTAAAAACTTTAAAAACAAAAATTTTTGTGTATCAAAATGACTTCAAACAAGCTGCTCTTCACAAAGATTAACTCTGCTCACGACATAAATCTGCCTTCATTTCATTGTAACAATAAAGCAGTCGAGATGGAAACGAGCAGCATGACGCTACTGCCTCGGGCACTGGTGCATCATGGGACTCTGTCTGTGAGGGTGTGTGTATTTAAAGCTTGCATGTGTGTGTGTGTTTGTTTTCAGCGTGTTTGACTATCAGCGAGTTCCCTCTTCGGTCCCAGCGGATCCCAGTCCTGTAAAACAGCCCCGCCCTTCGTCTTCATCCTCCTCCTCCTCTTCATCGTCCACGGTGGCTCTGAGAATGAGGAGCAGCAGGCCGTCCAGAAGGAGCAACAACACACACACCTCCGCCTCCAGCAGCAAATGTAAGAGGATGCTCTGCTGATAGAAAAATGACTTTGAACTTTTACATTTTAAACAGTTTCATATAAACAAAATTACAAGGTTTATATTACTGATATTATTTATATTATAGGTTGATTATAGGGTGATGTAGCCGTGGATATTAGCCCTAAGTAAATGGCATTAAAGTACAAAACTTAACTCCAAATAATTGAACAATACTGGAAGTGGACATGCTTTATTTCTATTTTTAAAGTGGTAACATTCCATTTATTTCACTATGGAGATATTTATGCGCATTCTCATATCCTGCAAACACAGAGCAAAGTAATCATCTAACGAACTGAAGTCCAGTATTTCATCTGTTTTGTCTCCACCAGCTTGGAAGTGGTGGAGACAACCTGTGGTCATATGAGGTGTGTTTGACCTCTATGTTTGTGTTTAGCAACATAAAAACCCAGTTTTTAAATTGTTTGCAGCCTTGGGCAGCCGTGCATCGCTTCTTCTACACCTGCTACTTTTAGACTCTGTTGAAAGTCCATTTTTTCAGTCTGCACATGTGCAGTTGAGTGGCACGCTGTAGTTCTTCCTCTGTGTCAAAACAGTGATCTTTCACCTTGGATTTCATTCAGCTTAAATTCAGAGAGGACAGATGGTTAGTAGGACAGGTGCTGAGCAAAGGCCCCAGTCACACACCTATTGCCAACTGCCTGGCAACCATCAGTCGCTAGGCAAAAATGAGTATTCCCTGATCAGCGAGTGGTTGCAGGAGGCTGTTTGCTGGTAGTGGTAGTGAAAGAGTGAATTCAATTTATTCAATTTTATTTATATATCATTAAATCACAACAACAGTGGCCTCAAGGTGCTTTTTCCTGTACGGTAAAGACCCGACAATAATACAGAGAAAACCCAAACAATCAACCCCTTTGGCCATGTTCAGATACAGAAACTTATTATCAGCATGTTTGACCAATTACATCACGATCAAGTCGATCCCTTGTTCAATTTAATTGTCTTTATTCTTTTCCTCTTTTTTGTGTAAAAACGTGGTCTTTTTGATGAATTATTTAGACACTCTTGAAATAATCACATGGCGCTCATATCTGTAAGTGGAGATTCCTTCATATTGCACTTAAACAGGTGCTGCGCCTTCACGGAGCGAGCTCAGTAAGCTCGTCATGGCAGATTCTGTTAACCAAAGACAGAGCGTCTACTGATGAACGTCTCCATCAAACATGTGGATTTTTGAAATCACTTAATAAGCGCATTTGTGTACAGGGCAAAATAAATAAATAAAGTAAAATAATAATGTGTTTAGCACTTGCATGTTAACTGTACATATTTGCGTTCTTTTACCTTTACAGTGCCTAGTTGTCACAAACTGCCCCGAGTCTTCTTCTCTCGCTTTTCCAGTAAACTGTTTTTCATGTCCCAGAGAGACGTGCACTTTATCCATCCGCTGAGATCCACATGACTGTTAAACCTAATGAAAACATCAGCAAACATTAAATCCAGAGTCGTGGCTGTAACTCTGCCCAGGGTAAAGGACGAAGGGAAATACTGTGGCACGAGAAGTTCAGGAAGTTCAGCTGTTAAAAGGCTTTTATCGAAAAAGGGCAGAGACACCAACTCCCTGCTGCTGGCAGAGGACGATACGCAGGGGTGTTTAACGCCACATCCCTCACCAATTAACGGCTTTTAAATTTCAGACCCACACATGAGCCTCGGCCTTGATGTTCACATTTGTACACAGTTGTGATGGTGATGTTCAGTTTTTTCTCCCCCTTTAAATCTGCAGCTCCTGTGGAAACCTGCTGCACTCTGAGGATATTTCCTCTCCAAAACCCTGTTTCATGTTATCTCCCGCCTGTGTGACAGCTCATCTCGGTGGTAGGGCCCCAGGGTGCTGGAGAGAAGGCGGGTGAGGGGGGGCGCTCCAGATGGTCTCTTCATTAAAAGCTTCTGTACCGCAGGGCTCTCCTCTCCTGCTATAACCCAGCCGAGCCTATCAGCTCTCACAATTAGACCGAGTTAATAGTGCATGGAAAATAAGAATTGTTTATACTAGTTTATTACAAGCCTTAATAGTTTTTACTGCACCCCATCACAAGGAAATTAGATTGCCTTTGCAAGCTTCAGAGGTCGAAAAGCTTTCAGGATTGAAGTAGTTTTCAGGGTCATTTGGAGAGCTGTGTGCGGCGGCTTCAGTCCATTACGGAGCACAGCGAGGGCGAGGGCTCGTGCAGCTGAAGGAGGCGGCAGTGCAGCGCTAAGAGTAACTGATGGTGCAGGAGCGCGGCCTTGACGACTGCACGGGTCACTGAATGACACTCGAATCTGCATGGAGCTGTAAAACCCTACTGCGGTCAGCGCTGACTTTCAAGTTTGCTTCGGCCCACTTATGAACAGAAAATTACCCAGAAACACATCAGCGCAGCAAAGACAGAGGAAGAAAAAAGAACTGCTCAGAGTGGTTTTACATTACATGTTGGTTCCTGTTGTCATTTGTGGGCTCAGACCATCTACCAGTTGTTGATTCTCGCTGCGGGAATGTGGATTACAGAGGTTCATCAAAGCTGCTTCGTGATGGGACTTTAGATTTTCTTTCACACTCAGCTGCAAAGAAACATTTCTTTATGTCACTGGATTTATGCACACTCATATTGAAACAGACAAATCACAGCTGTCTAAAATGTTTTTGTCTGGACCGGCACTAAGATGCCCAAAACATGGGAAGACAAAGGGGTGTATCATCTACATTGCTTTAATTTCCCTTTTACACCCTTCTCTAAGCCCTTGCTGTGCTTTCCATGTGTGTCAGCGCTAGGATATCAATAATTTAAATTAATAACTAGTGTCACTGTCCACGTGTTATGCTGTGAATGGATTAAGTCTTGTCTGTACACCACATAAATTTCAAATGCAGGTTTGACATTAAACTCCAGGTCCAGGAGCCAAACCCAGCTTTAGGTTTATGTTCTAAACAACTGCACATTTGTTGCTTATAGGTTTTTACGTGCATTCATTTTCATACTAAAAAGCTGTATGTATTCTATGTTACGTGCCCTCCTCTTGTGTTTGTTTCCTCATTTCTTTTTTCCTGTCTGCTCTCTCACAGATCTCTCACAGTGTAACAGAGTAATTGATAAATTGTCCTGCCTCTATTTAAAGGAGGCTGAGAAAAGGGTCTCTTTGCCTCTCCCAGACCAAGCAGCTCTTCGGCATCCTCACATCGATCCCTGCTTGTTTGTGTGGATTTACTTCCTTTGCTTTTGACATGAATGTTCTGGTTCTCTTTTTTTTCACAGCTTTATTTGCATGTTTAATGTTCTTACCCCATTAGCTTAGGGAGGGAAGTTCTGGGTTCTACATTTCACTCAGTGGTTGGCGCAGACCCCTTTCACCTTTAGGTTATTCTGCTTCCTGTTGAACTAAAGGAACCTTGTTAGTAAACCGAATCTCAAGTGTGGTCACTGAGGCAGCTTGAGCCTTCATCTTCTCAACACTGGACAACATGTAAATAAAGCCATGCATTAGCCGGTCACATTCACATAACTTTATCCCTTGATTTTAACATACTTTTTAACCCGAGTAGTCGTTATAGCCCCATGTGTCAGTCTTTATTTTACTTTATGCACATGAGCCAGATTAATCCCCCTCTCTTCTTACATCTCTCTCTGTCTCTGCAGTGAGAATGGCAGAGCTTCTTTCCATCAAAAGGGAGCTGACAGTGATCAAGGTTCAGATTGATGGCCTGCTGGACTGCGTAGACAAGATGGACAGACAGAGGAAGGATGGCTCAGGTAGAGACAAAGAACTGTGCTGAAAATAATAATAATAAAATTGAATCCTAATGCATTAATTGCAACTATTTTAAAAATTTGAGCTGCTGTATTTAGTCAAGAGTGTTAAGCAATATTTCTGTGTGGAGTTTGTATGCATACCCCGTGTTTGCGTGGGTTCTGTCTGGATACTCCAACTCCACCCACAATCCAAAGACATGCAGTTTGTGGGGTAAGGTTATTTGGTGATTCTAAATTGCACATAAGTATGAACGTCCGATTGGTGACCTAAGCCTAAGATAGGCTCCAGCCCCTCTGCGACCCTGATAAAGATAAGAAGAAGAAAATGGATGGATTAATGGATAATTAGCCTTACCCAGAACCTTCCCTTACTTCCATGTCTTCCGCATGAGTCATCTGCTAGTGAAGACCTTGACTTTTAACTTGACTGCTACACATATTTCTTTCATTTTGAAATGCATCAACTGACCCCCAGGCCACACATCATATATAAAATTTGTCAAGGTGCTGTAGTGGTAAGATCTATCCATCTATTTTCTTCAATCCCCCCATGGTGCTGGAACTTATCCCAGGTGCCGCAGGGTACACCCTGGACAGAGAGACAGACGACCATTCACACCCACATTCATATGGCCGATGCTGAATCATCAGTTAACGTAGGACTACTGACTGCATGTCTTTGGTCTGCGGGAGGAAGCCGGAGAGAACCCACACAGACACAGGGAGAACATGCAAACTCCACACAGAAAGGTCCTTGCTGTACAGTGGATTCGAGGCCAGGATCTTCTTACTGTGAGGTGCTAACAGTGCAAACCACCGTGCCATCCTGCTCCCGCGCTGTAAGATGTGAAAACATTTCTGCTTCCCTGGAGGACTGATCTACAGTAACTATAGACTGTTTATAAATAGCAGTCAGGTGTTTCCAATCAAATGTACTTGATTAACTAAACATCAGTAAGTGTGAACACCTCTTTGGCAGTTTGCTGGTCTGCAGAATTCAGGTGTTGATGTAATGCCACAATCTTCCCAGGAGTGGAAGTCCCAGAAAATTCACCCCAAGGTCAGACAGCTTACCTTTAAGAAGTCAGGCTGGCTTTTTCTGCCTGTTTGAAATCAATGAAATAAATCTCCAAAGACCATGACAGTCTAGTTGTTGTCTTTGGTGCTTTGCCAGAATATGAAAAGGCCAATTAGCAAGAATAGAAAATATATTCAAGACTACATTTCTGTTTACAAACCCCTGACAAACATCTAACCTATTCAGTCTCGGTCATTACTTTAGAGGTGTTCAACACTGACACGCATCCCGTTTTTATTAAATGCCTATATCAACCTCAAACATCAGTCTGATCCACGTCTAATCCTTCCTGAACTCTAAATTTGAGTTTATTACGGCAAATGATCCATCGGAGCATTCGGTGATGCAGAGAGAGTCTCTGTGTTTACTATCAGATGTGAGCCAGCTATCATACTGCATCTGTGAGTAATGGTTCAATGACAAAACTGCCACCAGTGGAGCGTGGATTATGACAGTGAGGTAAACAGCGATAAACACGGTCCTCATAACCTTTCATAAGCTCCCCTTCAGCGCTCAGGAGTTATCCTGTTGTCCCTGTGCGTGTGTGTGTGTGTGTGTGTTTCGGTTTTATCTTCTAGGGTTGATAAATAGATGAGGAAATTATCCGATGTGACACGTTGATGGTCTTCAGTTTTTTGCTATTATTTCCTAGAAATGTATTCCAACACTCATATGAGAACTTCTCTCGCACACATGCAGCGAGTCGTTGAAGAGGGAGGTAATACTGTGGGTGTTCGAGTTACGAGGGTTAAAATTAATTACAAAACTGACATTTTTTAGAGTTTGCATTAGATCTGAAAATGTTTTAAATAAAAATTGAAATTACAATATTTTATTGTGACATAAGTTGTGATTTTGCTTTAATGAGACTTAAAATCATTCATAACCATGTCTCAACACTGTTGGACGACCACTTATTCATCGACAGAGAACTGTCACACTGACACTGTGCAGGCGCTCTCTACTCTCTGTATAATAAGTAGAAATTAAAGGCTTAAAGAAAAAATTATTTATAAAAGGACTGTATTTAAAATAGGGATTTGGTTTCTGGACTTTGAAGTATCAGTGTTAGCATTTTGACATCCTCCATCAAAAGCGATCATATCAAATGAGGTGTGCAGCATCGATAACTACCCTCTGAGTCTCCTCTGGTAATAACATCAGCACAAAAATGGTACACTGGGAGCTTCATGGCATGGATTTCCATCCCTGAGCTGTTGCATGTGAGCAGCAGTCCACACCACCACTGGACTCTGGAGTAATGGAAATGTGTTCTGCGACGTGACAAATCTGATGGATGAGTCTGGGTTAGGTGAATGGAGAACATTACCTGAAAGACTGTGCCAACTATAAAGTTTGGTGGAGGAGAGATAATGCTTTGGGGTGTTTTTCTGGGGTTGACCTGGTTCTCTTAGGTTCAGTGAAAGGAAAATTTAATCCCTCAGCTTACCAAAACTT
Source organism: Etia nguti (assembly GCA_015106755.1). NCBI lineage: Eukaryota > Metazoa > Chordata > Actinopteri > Cichliformes > Cichlidae > Etia > Etia nguti. The sequence continues at coordinate 20,498 of VUQG01038050.1, forward strand.
TTTGGAAAATTCTCTGCTTCCGACTGTGTGGGAACAGTTTGGTGATGGACCACCTTTGACTCTGCCCCAGTGCAAAACAGAGGTTCATAAAGACACCGATTGATGAGACTTCAATCCTGTTAAACACCTTTAGGATGAACTAGAAAATCAGTGTTTGTCTTTACAAATGTTCTTCTGAATAAATGGGCAAAAATCCCCACATGCACTCCAAAGCCACTCCAAAGAGTGTTGTAGCTGCGAAAGGGAACCAACTCCATATTAATACCTAAGAATAGATGTAGCATTTAGGTGGCACAATATTTTTGTCCATGCAGTGTAGTTTCATTTAAAAAGCTCCAAACGGCAACAACAGCACCAAGGCAAAATTTAAGGCCCTACCGGCACAGGAGGAAACTGCTTTTCAAGGGTTGATGCTTGGTTTTATTATTAAGGCCTTTATACACCAGACGCGTGAAATTAGTGCAAATATTTTGGACACCCAGCTATTCTTAATGCAGGTCATCACACCAACCAGACGTGGTCCCAACTCTGCCAACAAGAGCTAAAACAGTTACACTGACATCCTGAAATATGTACAAAAGTGATGATACAGCTTCAACTCCTGGATCAAACCATGAAATTCTCCCAGCTGCTGCCTTCTCCTGAGAATCGAATCCATCCGAAAACTTTGTCTTTTATCCTTGCCTTCTTTGGAAACATCAGGACCAGGCCATCATCATTATCATTATTTCCACTCAAAATTTTCCTGTATTCGCACACGAAAAATTTTGAATTTTGTGTTGTGTTCTTTGCAGAACACTTGGTAAGTAAAGCTCTTTAAAAAAAAGGTTTAGTCTAAGCACACCATAAGAACAGCTGTGTGTGTGTGTCTCTAAGAGTGTCCTCAGAGCAGGGAGCCCAGTGTGTCAGATTCCTCTCGCCGAGGTTCAGTCAGCAGTCTGGAGAGAGAGAGTCCGGAGCCAGGGGAGGCCAGTGAGGACGAGCCGCTGCACTACCAGCACTACTACCCCTACAGCTACACCCATAGGGTAAATATACACCCCTGCTTTCCCACAGCTACGCATGCTTCCATTGACTTACAGAATCAATAGCACTGAAGATGTTCGTATCCATTTCACATACGACCAAGTTTTAGCTTTGCCTCCCAATGTTCAAATTGCACCCAGCTTTCAGACACAGTCTCATGCTGAATAAATAGGAGTTTGTTTTCTTCTTTTAATGATATTAAACAGCTGTGGCATCACACAGCAGCAGGAACCAGTTTACGCAGGTGTTACAGCAGCAGGGACTCCATCAGTTATTTTCGTGACATTTCACTGTGGTCTCACAAAACCAGCTTGAAAAGGTTTCTGTACAACAGCTGATGTGCTGTGCTTACACACAGCGATTATTCTTCAGTGCACTAATATTTGCAGTAATGGTGTGACACTGCATTCACTGAACTCATCTAATTGCCTAAGTAAATGAAAATAAGACAGCAGATGGTAAGCCTAATAAAAAGTAATTACAGTAATACATTTGCTCAGTGGTTCCCCAACTTTTTTTTTCATTCCTTTTTCTTCTGCCTGTAGTCTGCTGGGGAATGTTCCCTTGTCACAAATTCCAAATTAAACCCATTCCCATTGCACAACAGTACTGGATAAACATATAATACTTACTCAACATACCACTACTCCCACTGTTGCAACTACTGCAGGGTAAATATTGAGTATATGGAGCATAGTTTCAGTACAGACAGTTCACAAAATAAAGCTCAACCATAATTCTGGCATATGGAATGAGCTCCTATAGACCTGTTAACATTCATTGGTTCATATTGACTTGTTTAGAAAGTCTCAATCCAATCTGCAAGCCTCTTTGCAACCGACCTCCACCCCAGATACTCCTTTCCATAAATGACTTAATCATTTATGGACCTGTTGTTATGGCTAACAACAGAACTCTATTCTGTACTGGGGTCTTGCTGCTGCCCTCAAGTTCGACAGCAGAGATATACCACCATTATAAATGTCTGCAGCTGGAAGTAACTTCTTTTGACAATAGCGGTCCTGACTTAAATATATAGGCTCCTCCATGGAATACGTATCACTGTTACTCACCCATTCTACTACACAGGATCAATACACAGGGTAAACACATAGTATCTTTTTCCCTATAAGTTACTTTATAGGATGAATTTAGCTACTCATTGGGTTAATTATACATGCCTACTATAATCACAAGCTAGTACAGATGTTTTACTACTACCCAAACAAGTTAAACCCTTTTAATACTCAATCACTATCCCACAGAATGCATAACTATCCCTATTACAAACTAAGCTACTCAAACACAGGGTCCCACAGGGTAACCTCAATAACCTCCCCCCAGTGTTTAGCTCTGCAATAGCAGCTAATGCAATGCTGCCCTCTTGTGGAGAATCTGCTAACTCTGACTCAGATGCCTTAACACGGGTCGAAACTCTCAGAATTATTTTTCACTGTTTCACTAGTTATTATGGAAAATATTTTAATAATCAGTCAAACATTTCTTTTGCCAAAAAGAAATTAAGAAGTAAAAAATCTAACCCACCACGATTTCCATATATCTAGTTAGAGTTTGAAAAAACAAACAGTTTATCTGTCCCAGTCCATCCCTTCACCTGTCTTCATAAATCACTCAGTCATATAGAGTTACCCAGCAGTAAATCTGTGACTCACCCTCACTGCAGAGAGACCATCTGCATAATTCCTGTTGGAAGATGTGTTTACCAGTCGCCTCGCAGGTCTTTTGATTCAGGATCTCACCGGAGTGGAGCGGATCGGCCAAGCGGAGGAGCGATGCTTTCAGTGTTTCTGTTTCTTTACAGGGAAACATAATGACATAGAATTAGCCTGCAGGCTTCCTATACCTGCCTGACAGAGCAATGCTACCTCATTAATCTGAGAGGAGGCAGCGAACAGACCGGCCCTTAATCTGTGGCATTGTTCCTCTGACAGGAAGAAGCCGAGTGTACATGAATAAAAGAGTGTTTTAGCAGGCTAATTACCATTTACCTCTGTGTGTGTGTGTGTGTGTGTGTGTGTGTGTGTGTGTGTGTGTGTGAAACAAAATGTGTTATTATGAACAGGAAATGAGCATTTATGTGGATTGCGAGGATAAAGGACTTCCGGCTGCAGTGAAGATGAGGCGATGTGCAAATAAAGGCTAAAGCAGTGTTTTAATTAACACACTGTCCTGTTAAGAGTAATTTTGTCTTTCTGTTTTCAGATAAAGCAGTCTGATCAGGAGGAGGACCTGTGATGGTGCAGTTCAGGTATGAAGCAAGCTGACTGGCCTTATATGTTCCTTTGAAAGGAACCTGTTTTGTTTTTCTTTGTTTTCTTTCGTGTGTGCACATCTAATGGTGGATGCTCATATTAATCACATATCATATGAAGTCAAACTCAGCTGTCTGTATAGTGTTTGGGTTTGGGGGGCATGGTGGCTTTAATTTATGGCTGTAGACATAACTGAGCTGTCTGTGCATTTTTGAACATCTTTAATGAAATTATTTGGGAAATAATATTAACTGTGTGAAGGATTGCACCTGTACAGTTTATGAGTACAGCTTGTTAACCATTTCCGGCTCAAAAATGCTAATACACTCAGTCCAAAAGTAATGGGTTCTGTAACAATTGTTGTCCATCTCTTGCATAGAGATGGACCAAACTTTCAAATAAAGGATCCAGCATTCGTACAAGTATTCCTTATGAGACATAGTTTTGGACATTTGTTCCTAGTCTCCCTGAGCCTGGTTCTGCCGGAGGTTTCTTCCTGTTAAAAGGGTGTTTTTCCTTCCCACTGTCGCCAAAGTGCTTGCTCATAGGGGGTCATATGATTGTTGGGTTTTCTCTGTATCTATTATTGTACGATCTACTATACAATATAAAGCGCCTTGAGGCGACTGTTGTTGTGATTTGGCGCTATATAAATAAAATTGAAATTGAATTGAATACTCTTTGAGTTGCATCATGTCACAGGCAGAGGTTATCCATAATATCGGTCATCTCGGGCACACAGCTCTAGCTGTGAGCACAGAAGCCCCACCCAAGTTTACAGATAGACATTCTGTTTCCAAGCAGCAGCCAATCTGAAGCAAGATGGGTTAAAAAAAAGGAAAAAAAAATCATGCAGAGCTACTCTGGTAGAGTCCATTAATAAAAATTTACAAACCTGCTACACTTTAATGTTAGGTCAATAAAGAATACGTGTCATGTGTACATGAGCATATACACATACAGATGTTTGCACTCACTGTGCATTAGGCAATGTTTCTAGAAGGTTTCATCAAGATTAGTTCACTGGTTTAGGAGGCAATAGGGGACTTACAAATATACATACACTACGATCTTTATAGCATGAGATGGAGCTGGAAATGAACAGAAAACTTCCTCTTTAATAGGTTTTGGACAAAAATGGAGCTCAGAAGGGAAGAGTAATATGATGTAATAATAATATGATATGACAAAACTTTAGATATTCTTTTATGGTAGAATCATTTAAACTATTTCCAGATCTGTCCTCTACCATAACATAGCACATACTTTACAATTCTGTGTAAGACTTCAACTAGCTCTTACATCATTTGATTTTTGCAGTTTAGAGATTCAAATCAATTCACTTCAATTTTATTTATATAGCGCCAAATCACAACAACAGTCGCCTCAAGGCGCTTTATATTATATAGTAGATCGTACAATAATAGATACAGAGAAAACCCAACAATCATATGACCCCCTATGAGCAAGCACTTTGGCGACAGTGGGAAGGAAAAACTCCCTTTTAACAGGAAGAAACCTCCGGCAGAACCAGGCTCAGGGAGGGGCGGCCATCTGCTGCGACCGGTTGGGGTGAGAGAAGGAAAACGGGATAAAGACATGCTGTGGAAGAGAGACAGAGATTAATAACAGGTATGATTCAATGCAGAGAGGTCTATTAGCACAAAGTGAGTGAGAAAGGTGACTGGAATGGAAAAACTCAATGCATCATGGGAATCCCCCAGCAGCCTACGTCTATTGCAGCATAACTAAGGGAGGATTCAGGGTCACCTGGTCCAGC
>VUQG01038054.1:0-11276 GCA_015106755.1 Etia nguti
TGAGAGTAATGTATTCTGAATACTTTGGATTACTATATTGTCATGCTTTTTACAACTACATGAATGTACTATTGCTGTGTGATTTATTACTATTACTGAAGGCTACTCGCCATACCAATACCAACTAGATTTTTAAATCTTAATATAAAATGAGTAACAGTAGGGCAGACATTAGGTAAGGCTGCACTTTTTGCAGTGATCTCGTATAGAAAACTATTCCGCGCGTATATAAAACAGGTCAGTGGCTCCGAACCGTAGTAAAGGGACCTCTGGCTAATACGTCGGGTTCCGTGTCGGGCTCGTAGCTGAAAACTAGCTTTACCTTGTTTTCTGGGTCAACTTTGCTAGCGAGAGACAGAGAGAGGTGTTGAAAGGCTGCTCCAACGGAACTTATTGTTTGGGAGGAAAACACGAACACAGTGTACAGTCGAGTCTTAATAGCTTACTTACAACTGCACTCGTCAGGCACTCTTTTTGGCTGCAGTGGTTATTATTATATTTACATGCTTCCATCTCCCGTTTCTGATGGGTGACAACTCGTAGTTTTCGACTCTCCTTTTTCTCCCTCCCTCGCGCTCACAGACACATAACAGTACGGCAGTCCATTCTCCCTGCAGCACGGACTACACTGCCCATGAGGCTACATTCTTTAGGGCTATGCCTTTAACACTGCCTATTGCCTTCATATTAAATCATTTTTTGAATAATAATTTTAAAAAATATTTCTTCACGTCATTATGCGGCCGCAAGTAGAGGTGACATGGGCCGCGAGACTGAGACACAGGCATTAGAGCCTCTTAACACGTGTTTTGTTTGGGTTTCCACTGGTGTGGAATTACCAAAAGTAGAGAGGGCATAGCCTAACATATGAAACAGGAAAAGACCGCCGTGTAATCCATTTATTTCAACAAAGTTACTGTATTCTGAATATCACCTTTTTCAGCGGTAACTATAATGGAATACAGTTACTCATATTTTGTATTTTAAATACGTAACGCCGGTACATGTATTCCGTTACTTCCCAACACTGCTGGTACATGTAAACACATGTGAACACCTTCAAATAATGACACATTTTCTTACAGAGGGTTTTACAGAGAGCAATAAATGATGAAGAGTGCAGCAATCCCAACTGGTGTGTTAGCATGTAAATAACAACAATGCAGTGGAAAACAGACTTCTCACTGGGAGGACCACATGTAAAGTTTCTTTGACTTTATTAAAGGGAGAAAATGATTCACTGGCTTGCTCTAGGCCTTTTTAAGCGAGTGTTCTTAGCAAATTTATGCACATGCACAGACACACAACAAAATCATGCTACATCTTTATTGCATTTTACTGAACAAGGCAGACCGGAGCTCTGAGACAGTGCAGTGCTTCTGTCAGTGTGCTGCTGTTTCCATTCCATTCTCTCCCTCTCTCACTCTCTTCTTCTAAATGAAAGAACAAGTCTGTGTGTCCACCCTTCCTGCAGAAAGGTGGTCTAGTGCTTCAGACCAGAAGGATGTTGGCTTACTGTCTAATGCTGTTTTAATGGTACCTTGTGTGGTGGTTAGAGGGAGGCATGCAGCACCTAATAGAAATTATTCTGACTCTCCAGGATGTTATATAATGGTCTCATTCTTTGGAGGCAGACTAGTCAAATTTGATTAACCTGTAAGCGTGTGCGTGTTCATTCATATGCTGACTGGCCTGAGAGTGGATGTTTGAATCTGCGTCATGTTTCTGCTTAAAGAATTTTAAAAACCTGAACAAATATTGAGATTATTCATAACTGTCCTGATAAATATCAGTGTATGAGACTTATTCTTGTAAATACACAATTTCAGGTGTGAATGATATTTTTCAGTACTGTCGCTTTACAGCAAGAAGGGTCCTGGTTTGAACTTGCATGTTCTCTCTGTCTGGCTTTCTCTCACAGTCCAAAGACATTATTTTAGGGTAATTTGTGATTCTAAATTGGCCATAGGTATGAGTGTGAGCGTGGGTGTAACCCACCTTTTGCCCAGTGACGACTGGGACAGGGTCCAGCCCCCCTGTAACCCTAAATTGGATAAATGGTTAAGAAAATGGATGGTATTTTTGTTTTATTAAGAAAAAATGTTACTTGTTGCCAGTCCCCAGTACTCCAGGAGCATTTAATGTGAGTCTTTCGGTTGTCAGTTTAAATTGAAGAGTGATGATTTCCATCCAGATTTTCCTGTAGTTCTCTCCCACTCTGAGTATCGGATCAGTGGACTTTTTTTTTTCTTCTTTCATTGCCCATAACTCAAAAAGAAATCAGATGAAGTTTAAGTAATAAACAATTTTAAGATTACTTAAAAAAAAAAATCAGTACTCAACAGCCACCGACTACACATACATTCATGCTTCATAAGCTCATTTCCCAAATGAACATTATCGCACATGCAAAATATTTTTTCAAATGTTGAAAGAAAAAGTGATTGTAAGTCGATCACACCCAGCTCTCTGGGTTTTGTCAAAAGAAATTAGGGAAAACACAGGAAATCAACAGCCTAAAGAAAACAAGTGGGTGGATGCTGGAAAATGTTAAATATATATGTATTTAACAAAAAAAAAAAAAAGGAAAAATCACTTTGCAATGCACACTGTATGACAGGGTGTGAGTGGCCGTGGTCTGAGATATGCCTGCGCGTGTGTGCATACAGTTGACAGCCTAACAGACTGCCACTATTTAACTGAGAAAAAGGTCGTGCTTATCAGGACTCTGCAATAAAAATACACAATGTGGCCATTCTTCTGTAGTGTGCGTGCGTGTTGGCGCGCACGTGTGTGGTGATCCATTTTTTTCCACTATTTTTTTTCTGGACCCAATCAAGTGTATTTGAATGGAGGCCTCATTAGAACAAGGGATGTCAATGTAAGTTTGTCATCTTACTACATATTCCCAACATATGTGTCTTTTGAATGGATGGGAGCATTTTCCATGTGTGTCACTGGTCGCTCCCTCATCAGGCCCTCATTAACTACACAAGTGACCTTTGAGGAGCTGCTGATGGATGTCTTTGGAGCTCAGCCAAGCTATTCCTTGTCTCCTTTTCCACCTTCCCTCTGAGCCTTCCCCTGCTTTAACTTACGTCTTGATTAATGAAAGCTGCTCATCATTTTCTTTGAAGGTACATTTTATCTACTGCATGTGTGCTGATTCACTTCTAAAGGAGAGGTCAACACTTTCCAACAAAGGCTTCCTCACTTCAGCTCCATGGCATTTAAATTTTTATCTCAGTCTTTAATCGGTTTTGATTAAGTTTCCAGTAAAGGAACTCTTGTCCAGCATATTTCTACCCAATATGCCTGTCCCCTCCTGTTTCTGTCATTCTAGAGACTGTGCTCTATCTCAACAATCACTTGGAAATAGGTCGCCACTCCACTGGCGTTTACGCTTGAAACAGCCTCCAAGACTCTCCACATTCCGGGAAATATGGGTGGAAGACAATAAACACTGTAAAGTGTCACAGTTGATCCGTCTTGCATTTTGGAGAACAAAGATGCCAAATCTTTTTTTTTTTTTTTTGTAGTAAATTAGTAGTGTATGTGTCTGGAGTGATCAAGCTATGTATGGTTTTGAAAAGTTGGTCAGTTTCATCGCAGCCTGCTGTCTATCTGCATCACCCCTTTACTCTGTCAATAAATACTGGTGGCTTTGTAGCCCAGGCTTTGCTTAGAGCTGAGGGCCCAGTGTGGATCTGGAAGGTTTTGGAATAGAGCAGAGCAAAAATGAGATTTTACCTCTTCGTTTCCTTTTGCAAATAGAAATGAAGGTGCGTGGCAGCCCATGTGCACTTTCACAATCCTTATCCCTGATGTTTTTGGAAAAGCTGCAGCTTATACTGGGTGTGTGTAACACTGCCTTTGGTAACCTAAAATAATCTCCCACCTGTTCCTCAAATGACCACTTGCTCCACAAGCAAGTCAGTCCACATCAGCTACCATGTTTAAATGTCCACCTTACCAGCGGAAACAAACAAACAAACAATCAAACAAACTGTCAGTTTGTTCCAAAAACAGTTTGGGTCTCAGTGGCTAATATCCCCATTCACAAAAACTGCACAGATTTGCTTATTTTTGACTCGTTTTAAATGATGTATAACTACGATTGTGAATGTTTTGAGTGACAGGTGGGTCAGCTGTATTAAGAGATATACTAATAGCTCAGTCACACTATAGTAAAAATAGGATGAGAACTTCTTTGTGACTTGGAAAATGTTGGTTGCCCCGTTTTTTGGTTTTTTTTTTTTTTAACTTTCAGAGACCAATTACAAAACTTAATACAAATTCTGGATGACCACTTTCAATCACAAGGTAATTATACAAGTTGCCTGGTGGGAGGAAACCTGTCTCCAAATAATTGTGGTTGGATCTGGGACTGACTGCAATCAATCTCAGCCAGATTGTTGAATGTTTGCAGTGTTTTTACAGCTATTTTGCAGTTAAATCGCAATCACTACGTCACTGTTTGTGGAGAAATCTTTGAATTTCTGTTTTAAATCTACGAGGTTCTGGCTGGAATGTGAATTTAAATGATATTTAGACAGTGTGCTTTATGTTAAATGTATCATAAGAGAATAGGATGGCCAAAACAACAAACAAAAATCCTGGCAGTGACGTCACTGTCTTCGATTTACGGCCTACAGTGAACACTGGGGAATACTTGAACACTAGAGACTGTTCAGAGTAATTTAAATGAACTATTATCAGACAGTCACATCAGACCAAGACATTTTCAACTTGTCAACTTTATTTTATGCTTTGACAGTTGGTGTGGTAGATTAAAAAATGTAAAAAGTGGTAAATCAGAGTAGTTTCCTTTCTATCTCTCCCATTTTTTAATTGCATCTAATTGGCCAGTGAGAAAAGTATTTGTTTAATATGAAAAATGTTAAAAATAAATGAAGTCGTAAACTACTGAGCATCCTCATTCAAGTGTGTTAGTTACTTATGTGCTCTTTTTTAAAACCAGTCGAACATTTTATGCAGATGATAGTCTGAAAATAATTGTTTTAGGCATGAATATACACTTTGTGGTTTATTGGTAATAAATGTGAAACATGACATTTCAAGCAGGTGTTCTTTATAAAAATTTAAAATATATTTTATTCATTAACTTTTTCTGTAAAACAAAGATCTATTTCAGTAACAGAACTACTTACAGGTTAATAGGTTAGAAAAAAAATCTCTCATTGTTACAGCAACAGTGTATTCAGGTGCTCTTCGTGTATGATTTTTGTTTTCATACCATAGATGTTTAACTGAAGCAAATTTTTTTTTAAAAGTACAAGAAAAGAAACATTTGAAGACTGATAGTGAAAAATAGCGAGTACAAGAGACTTATGAATCCAACATTGTTGGTTGTGTCCAGAGTCTCTTTCTCTCTTTCTTTCTCTTTTATTCTCCACTTGTTTTCCAGACGATGCCTTCACTGCCCTAACTTTATTCTCTTTCAAAATTAAAAAGTAAAAAATATTCAAGTTTCCCTCTTTCAGGCCACAAAAATGGTTCTGTACAAAGTCAGTGGAAGCATCAGTCAGTCTTTCTCATTCCATCAGTCTTCGTTCCCAGCATGGATAAGCAAAAAAAAATCCCAGTTTTCTAAGCATTTAGTATTGGTCTGAATTACCTACTTTTTACAACATGCAGTTAAGTGGATCATCAATATTTCTGTGTTTTGATGTTGTTCCTTGGAGCACTGTGCCAGCGTGTGCACTGGTACATCACACAACCCACATACGTTTACTCTCTCATTGCTCTCAGCACTTTTTGCACAGAAACAAACCTTCCCATAATTTTCATTTCACTACAGCGTCAAGCGTGTTTTCTTTCCAGTAGTTAAATTTCCATTTCTTAATGTTGATGTCTCAGAAGATTGCTTTAGGATAGGATTTAAGTGATTCGATAATATCAGAATAGGCAAGCATATTAATGAAGAGTACATTAGATTCCAGGGTGTGAATCAATAACAAATCATCCTAATTGTCTTTTTTTGATGGAAGGGTGGGGACTTGACTTATTTAAAAAGTAGTTTTCCTCTCTCCAATAATAATAATAATAATGATCTCTAACATCAGAATAGAAAAGGACAACTACCTGATTTATGTTTAGCTTCGGGGCTGGTAAAAGATTTGATAGGATCCATGACTCAGGGATGCATTAGTGAAATAACTGCTATAATCTAAGTGAAACAAGGTTGAATCTGAAAAGCAAAGTTGTGGGAAGTTCACTGCAGTGAACCGCATCACTGGAAGACGGTGTGGTAGGTGGGGCACTGATGGGACTTCATGTATTTGATGGCGACCTTAAGCTCCTTGCTCTTCTTGTCCCACTTGTGAATGGACGTGAGAAGCAGTTGTTGGTCCACTTTGCGGCCCATGATGAGGAAGTTGGAGCCCAGGCTGTCCAGCTGGGCGCACGGACAGTTGGCACCATTCTTAATGTACAAGGTCAGCTTCTTCAGGTCCTTCTTCCTCAGCACGCCCTGCTTCAGAACTTTCTTCTTCTTTTGTGCTGCAATCAGCTTCCGGTCACCCTTTTCCTTTTTCACCTCCTTGATTTTCATCTTTAGGGCTGAAAGAGAAGAGAAGAAGATATTTAAATGTACTTTTATTCAGTAAAACCCTAATGCTCTTAATGTGTCATTCTGATCCCAGTGTTTTACTCTTATTTAAGCAGCTGTGGTATTTTTTAATTTTTATTTTTTGGAAGTCTAGCACTGAGCTCTGTACTCTTCTAAAGCAGTAGCTATTTTACACCTCCCCCGAGTATCATCATTTAGACTTTCCTGAGCAGTGTGCAAAAACTGCGTCCTTGTGAATGTCTGACTTGGGAAAAACTGCACAGTCCAACATCTTTTTGGAATTTGGTGTACATATTTTGGCAATATAAATCACAAGTCTTCTCTTTGTTGTTGGTGGGCTATTCCAGAGCAAAAATCATCTTAAATGATTTTTGCTTTCAAGTCTCAGACAAAGTCAGATTTGTAGTCAGGTTCAGGTCAACATCCATAAGTCTAAAACACTGCTTGCAGCATAAGATTAATATTGCTACATGGAATAACTATCATCTGTTGTCATTCTGCCCTGCCTGTGTCATTGTTTACACACTTGCAGTGCAGTGTTTTGTGGCCAGCTGTGTATTTTTAGGCAAAACATATATAGAACAGAGAACCTCTGTGCACAGTTTTTATTATATGTAGGATTTGGTTACAGCAAACTCAAAGTTTATCAGCCTAATGAAGTACTGACTTGTATCTCCCATTGCACCTTCTGTTTATAAGTTCATATTTTTATATGCGAGAGATTAAAATTGAACTGCCAAACATTCAAAAGAGGAATTCTCTGGGTGAGAATTTTGACAGGTGAAATTAATCACGGGTCGGGCAAAGGCGTGGGGTCGGTATGAAGCATCGCTATGTACCCGGGCCTGCTGGAAGATCGCCATTTCACTTCTCGCCTGCTTGTCTATGGTTGCATAAACATCCCTCGGTACACTCAGATAGGTATACAGTACATGTGAAGTGATAGCGTGTTCAAAAAGGAATGTGTGCATTGAGTTGCCCCTTGTTCACATCCTGTTTCACATCGAGCTCCTTCGCCGCGAGTGTGTTTATGCGCTGTATTTGCCTGCCTACATGCCTGAGCCGTGTGTGTTTTTGTGAAAGACCGCATTCATGTGTATGTACGCCGTGCGTTCAGTAAAGGTACGGAGGATAATTCATCTCCCTCTGCTTCACTTTAAATGCCCACCCGTAATCAGTCATATTTAGTCATAAGTGATGCAGTGGGGCCCTCTGTGCTGCCTGGCCAGCATCTTTGTGACAAGCTGTGCCCACGTCTTTATACAAAGTCGGTCTCTTTAAAGTGAGCAGAGGAGGGCGTAGAGGTAGAAGCAGCTGGAAAGAGAGGGAGTGAGGAGTGTGCCGTCGTTTTGAGGAGAAACAGGTTTTCTTTAAGCTAAAGCAAGCAATATACTCTAACAACAAGGTGTCGGCTAGAGAAGACTCTTGTAATTTGTACAGCAGCTGGATAGTACAGCAAGGAATGTCAAGAGATCGCCCATGAAAAGCAGACCGTAGCAAAAACTCTCCGAGGGTTAACAGTGTCCAAAGATGAATAGGTAGCAGCATTCATGACGTATGAGCTCAAGCTCTCGCACTACAGAATAACATTGTAGAGTCGTTCCTTCCTTGATCTCCAAATCCATATGTCACACTTATCTTTTCGACGTATTCCCTTGTGTCCTCCAGCCACATAAATGCTGAGCCAATAAAACGTCTATCTGCGGCTATCTGCTTTAACCTGCAATCATGTTTCATATTAATGAACAGAAAGAATCTGTGTTTTGCTTTCTGATCCCTGAAGCAACCTCATGTTAAAAGATTGAGATATATAATCCTGCAATTAATCAGACAAATAAATATCCCTGATTTGGTAACGTCACGATTAATTACAGGAGACGAGTCTGCATTTTGGCTGCGGCTCAGAGAGTCAGGAAGGTGCGCACAGACGTATTTTGTTGTTGTTGGATGTGGTTTTATCATTTATTATGGGTCGTGCTCTGTATATTCTGGCTCTTTTGTACATGCGGTTATTTTATAAAACCGTTTTATACTGCAGGCATCTCCTCTGCAGGAAACATGAAATATGCAGAGAAAAAATGATCCTGGCCACACATCCTTTTGTAATTTCACAACTTTTTGTCACCATTCCTCATTTGGTGCTTAACATATTTGGACCAGAGCAAATAGACAGCAGTTTATCATTAACTGTAAACACTGTAAACAATTCAGCTGCTGTGATGAACTCAAATAATGGAATAATTATATAATTATACTCTGGCTTCGTGTGAAGGTCATTACTGTTGTGAAACAGGAAGGCTGGAAAGTGGAAAGTTTGGAATTGGGGGTAAGAAATGAAATTCATTTATCAGTTCATGTGAAGAAAAAGTCGATTCTAGCAGCGAAATTAACACGAAACGGCTGCAGTAAAGATTTAACCGAAGGGAAGATCAGAAGAGAGAAACAGGGATGTGCAGATGAGATTCTCTGTGTGGTTGCATGTGCTTTTTCATTCATAAGCAAAGGAAAATAGCACAAATACCAGTTAATCTTCATATTATGTAACCACTGACAGCTCAAAGTTAAGCTTTTGTGTTAGGCGATTTCGCTTTTTGTGAATACGCAGCTTTTTACATTGTCACATTGAGTTTTTTAAGGGCACAGTGCTTTGACTTTTTCGTTTGTTATTACAACTTTTCAACACAATATTAAAAAACAGATTTTATTATTACCTCATGAAACAGACTTGCAAATCCAAATCAAGCCCGTGATGAAATGTTTTGCTCGCACACTTGTACTTGGCTGACTGTTGTACACAAAGCAATTGCACTTTTCTGCTGTGTTGTCAGTCTCTCACAAACTCACTTTTTTAAAGTTTACCACACTGCAGATAGGTGAGAAAGTTTGCATGACCCTTCTGTATGTTAGTGAGCATTTGTATCCATAGTCAGGTATTACGCTTTTCAGTTTTTTGCTACTTACCAAAGTCACTTGCACAGTAATGCTCCATGATGTTGTCTTTCTTCAGCTCATTGTCACACGGTGGGCACACCTTTGACACTGAGGGGACAAAAAAAGGAAGAAGAATTTGTCGTCACCTATACTCAATCTTGTTTCATTTGGTGCTTTTAAGACCAGATTAGCTCATATCTAATGGCAGCGTTGAGGTCAAGTGCAGTGAGCAAAACCAAAGTTGTGTCAGTATGAAATCGTTAAGCCCTGAGCACTTCTGAGGCACTTATTTGCAGCCCCCCGCCCCTCTCTTGTCAGAGGCTATTTGCTGCTGAGTGAACGCAGAGTCCAGCAGGCTGACTGATGTTTGCCCTGCAATTACACTGGAGAAAATGTTTTTATTCTAACCCGTTGTATATTTTGGTGGCGCAGGCGTGGTCTCAGCTGTGCTGGAAGGTAAAAGGTGCGGCGGGAGCTGCTGAACATGGTGAAAAGTGATTCAGTACACAGACGCAGCCATCACTTAGGCCACACAGCAACCGCACATTGTGAAAGAGCGAGGGGGAAACCAAAGCAACAAGTTCAGTTTATTTTTAACTCAAAATTTACGGTCACGCATGCTTTACTCAAGAGCGTGTTTGGCCTGTCTAACTTTGATATGGGACTTTGTGATTGTTGTTGTTGTTGTCTGCCCACACAGTTGAGACAGAGCACATGAGGGAAGAAATACAGGCCCTCCATAAAATCCTTTTTTTGTGTATTTTTTGCATGTTTCCATACTTTTATATGTATAGAGCTGAGATGGACAAACAAGGCCTCACCATTCAATTAATAGGACTTAAAAAAGGACTTGTCTGACACACACATACACGAACAGACACCACCTTGTAATTTCCCCCTCAATATGAAACATTATCAAAACAATTACTGCATGAATTCCATGTATTTCCAGAGGCTGGTTCCAGCTCTACACATCTAATATCAGGCCACTCATCCACCAAACAGATCCTCAACCCAAGTGAGCAAAAAAATAATAAAATAAAAGTATAAAATTAGAAGGGCCACAGAGAGAAGGATGTGGTATAGAAGCCTTGCCCTGACAACATACCTATACACCTAGGGGATAAATTTGACAACATGAAGGGAAAACAGTGCAGAACTTTTGCTGAGTCAGTTTTTTTTTTTAGATGACTGCTTATAGGAGAGTTTAGTTTTTCTGACATTCCCTCATTGCAAGATCCAAAATATGTTATTCCCCCACCCCCTGAGTTCCCTGTGCTTTTTCATTCCTTCTGTGTCTCCCACTTTCCAGAAGCACACCTATGCAAAAAGACACGCCTTTCCTTGCACTGTGCAGGCCCTGGGTTAAAAGTCAGGGTTCAGAGGTTATCACCTCAGCCCAAACCTCAGCGTCTGGCCAGATAATGAGATGGGTCAAAGTTTAACATGCTTCGCTGCTTGGGTCATGGGGAGGTGAACCCCCTAAACACCACTGCGTGTATGCATGTGTGTGTCTGCATATGTGTGTGTTGGAGGTAGCTGAACCATGTTCTTGTAGAGTAACTGCCAGTTTTTTCTCCTCTGAGGGTTCCCATGCTTTCATAGGCAGGAGACCTGTGAGGCCTGCAAGGTCAGGCTTCTAATTGTTTGGTGCTGACATGAAGACTGGGACAGAAGCATGGAAACACACACACACACACACACACACACACACACACACACACACACACACACACACACACACACACACACA
>VUQG01038056.1:0-22197 GCA_015106755.1 Etia nguti
TTGTAAGATCCTGAAAGACGCAGGAATAAGTAGTAGGATTTAAGAGTGTAATAATGTCCTGAAACAGAAGATGGCAGCAATGCATGTACAAGGGTGCCACCTGCTGTTAAACGCCAAAGAAGAAGAAGCAGTCTCCGGTATCGTAGCTGTTTCCAAATTTAGGGACCACATCCTTTGGAGGCCGATTACGTTACAGCGACACGACGAAGGCTGTCCAAATTCGAAGACTCCTCCAAATGCGGCCGACAAATGCGTCCTCCTTTTCCCCAGATTTGAAGGATGGGTCGGGTGTATCCTTCGTGGCCCACCATATCACAGAATTCATAGCGCGGCCCAGCCAATTCCAGTTTCCAGCAATGGCGGCAGCTACTTAGTTTTAATATTACTCTTATTACTCTTTCTCACAAAATAAACTTTTGAGATATTTTCAGGCGAGAATGTAGCTGTGTAAACTTCAAATATCTGCTCGGTTTATCAAAACATCACATATTTGCAAAAGTGCTCCGACGTTTTCGGAGACGTCTGTTACTCACCAGCTCGATAGCTAGCCGGGGGTTCAAGGCTCCTTAGAGCCGGCGAGAACAGCAAACTCCCAGCACATCGTTTTCAGACCCACGTGGTCTTTCGCTTCTCAGGTTAAACATGATATATAAGTCACTTAGATAACTTACAAATGTTATTGTTTGGCGTTTTTTAGTGTTTATTTGTTCCTCAGTAAATTGGTTTGGCTGAGATTAAAGTTATAGTTTTCACACAGCTGAATAAACGTCAAACAGAAAACTGATTAAACAGAAATGTGAGATGGTCGAGAATTTATTCCAGTGTCCTGTTATATTTTGGCTGAGTTTATTAAACTCCACCGAGACAATCTGCAAATTTCATTAAAAGTTTAATAAACTATCATCTTATCTTTATTTTTAGTTAGCACATACCTGAAACACTTCAAGCTGTAAGCTAATGATAGTTATATAAGAGCAGATGCATGCTGATGCAATAAGCTGTACATTTTACGTCCAATGGATGCATGATCTGATTAGTCGACTAATCGCAAAAATAATCGGTGAGTAGTCAACTATCAAAATAATCACCCCCTAATCCAGAGCACCCCACCCAACCCCCACACCTTTCTCGCCTCCATTGCCACTATGTGCCCCCTTTACATTTCTGTCTGCCCCCTCATATATGCCTGTCTAGAACCGGCCCAGTTTATTACATCTGTTTATTTTGTTAGTATAAGGTAACCAAAACAGGAAAAAAACGACTGTTCAAAAATGAAAATGTAGGCTGTTCTTTTGTGTGTTCTCACTGTGGGAACCTCCCCTGTGGGACATCTCCCATGAATGTATTCTGTGCAGGATAAAATAACTACTCCAGGTTAGGTACTTTTAGCTGCCCCGAAAAACACCTGGTAAGGGCTAGACAATAATTAATAATAATTAAGTAAATAAAAAACTTAAAGTAGACAACTGCAACAAGCACTTTTTTTCAAAGCCCAGGAATCCATCAGAAACTACAAAATCCAGGTTTTACTTACTTTAATTTGACCAAAAGTCTTTTAGTTTCAGTGTACCCTTTTAATATTTTCGTGTCTGTACGCAGCAGATGTCTTATTACAAGAAACTCTTTTACAAGTGGATAAAAGTACCAAAACTGGTACATGAATCCTTCCGATGAATACTTTTAATTTTCTTCAGAAAAGGTTAGAGTTCAGAGCTGGCTCAGTTAAAAAAGTTGGTGATTTGATCCACATCGCCTTTTCTCTGCAAGTCATGGTGTCCTTGGGCAAGATAGGAGATATTCAAATCCCCAAAAATCCATCAGTTTTCAAGGGTGCATGCCAGCTAAAAACACATAATATACACTCAACAGCCACCTGTTCGATTGCTTGATAATGCAAATATTTAATCAGTCAATCACATGGGAGCAAATCAGTGCAATTTAAGCTTGCAAATCAAGACAACCTGCTGAAGTTCAAACTCAGCATTAGAATGGAAAAGAAAGGTGATTTAAGTGGCTTTGGGTGGCTGTAGCTCAGGAGGTAGAGCAGGTCATACACTAACTGGAAGGTTGGTGGCTCAGTCTCTGGTAATCCTTGAGATAGAAAGCACTAAGGTGTTGAAAAAAGTACTGCTATGAATGGATGAATGAGGCATGTTATATAAAGCACTTTGAGTGCTCCAGTAGAGTAGAAAAGTGCTATATAAGAACCAGTCTATTTACTAGTTACAAATTTCCCACACAACCATGTGTAGGGTTTACTGACAGTGGTCCAGAGGAGAAAATACCAACTGAATGGCAGTTCTTAGGGCCAAAAATGTCTTGTTGATGTCAGAGGTCAGAGGAGAATGGCCAGACTGCCTTGAACTGAAAGGAAAGTAACAGTAACTGACCAATCGTAACCATTTATTAAGGTTCAAGGTTTAAAGTTAAGATTTAAGGTTATTATTATTCAAGGTATTCAAGGCAGAAGAGCATCTCTGAACATATCAAACCTTAAAGCAGGTGGGTAACAGCAGTAGAGGCCACAATAAGTGCAACAGGAAACAGGCTCCAGTTCACATGGTTCACCATGGACATTCTGTATGTAATTATAAGTAAAGATACTTGTGTTAGAAAAGTATTTCTGGTAAGTGTTGAAGTACTGATTCAACTTGTTTACTGAAATAAAAGTTCAAATGTATTGCCTCTGAAATGTACTAAAAGCAGAAAAGTAAAAAAGTAGCTATTTTTGTGCAAAGTGAGCCAAACCTTCTGCTATATTAATATAATATTTATATAATAATAAAACATTATTAGTATATGGGAATGTAAACCTTTTTTAACTTGCCTCCACACCTAAACAGAAAAAAATTACCATAAAAATAAATACTTAAGTAATGTAGAAATTCCTGAAAATCCCTCTTACTGTAAATCCTCAAATTTTGAACAATAGAAGATATTGCCTGGTCTGATGAAACTAGATATCTGGGGCAAAATTTGGATTGCAGTAGGGTCACGATCTGGTGTAAACAACATGATTTGCATTAATGGTGTCCACTAAGTAACAAACATTATAATGTGGTTACATAATACATGTGTTACATGACGATAGCTGGGCAGCACAATGGTGCTGTGGTTAGCTGCGAATCCACTGAACGGCTACCCTGAGGTACCCCTGAGCAAGGTACCACCCCCACACACTGCTCCCCGGGCGCTGCACTGGTGGCTGCCCACTGCTTCACTGAGTGAATGGGTTAAACGCAGAGAGGAATTTCCCCACGGGGATCAATAAAGTATACATTTATTTATACATATATATATATACACACACACACATATATATATATATGTCGATGTCTATGAAAACATACAGTACTTGCTATTTATAATGTCGACATACATGCATGCATGTTGATGATCAGACATTAAGGCCTGTACATGTGATCTCATAGAAACCACAACCTAAGACATCCAAAAGAGTCTTGAAGGTGAGCTCTGATGGATATAGTGCGATGCAGTTCTTACCAATCTGCCCCTTATTTCCTGCACATACTCGTCAAACATGAAACCCAGAGGCAACCAGCAATGGACCGAGCACAGGACACTGCTCTCTGAACTTCTAACAGTCCCACAGGTTTAAAAAAAATCTGATCCTTTTTATGAGTAAGTGGTGCATCACTCAACCCATCTAGGTGCTGCAGTGCCTTTAATGTGTGTTTGAACTGAAGTTTACAACCAGCGGTATTAGCTGAAAAGTTAGGAGAGGTTGTTTTTCAGAGCAACACTTAATGTACATCTGTGTGACAAAAATGTGTGAACTTTGAATTATATGCATGTATTTCAAAGTCATTTATTTTAAAACATGCAAAAAAAATTATGTAATTAAAAGGAATAGTAGCTAAAAAACCGATTACCTTTGTAAAACAAAAAACTATCAGCTTCAACTGAGGCTAATTTTCTTACAGACTAACTCATTCCATGTGCTTTTCATGCTGATGCATAATAAGATATCCAGCGTGGAATATTTTGACCTTATCAAAATGAATTTTTATTGGTATTCTCTGATAGTGAACTCTCAGGGTTGTTCCACCTGCATTTCATTCTGTAACCACTTTCTTTCTCTCCAGGCTCAAAGAAAAGCAGTTATTATTCAGTAAAAACAGAAGTTTCATCGAAATTGTGAAATCCACATGATTTATCATTTTGACATGTTGATAAATTAATAACCGCACCTAAACGTATACTTTACCTGCATTTGTGCAGTAAAGAACTTCATGCTGAAGCAAAACTAGCATAAAAGATGTTTAAATGCTGGTTTCATCTGCCAAGTGCATGGTTGTTTTCCTCTTCCTGTCACTCAGAGATGTATAAATGTGCAAGTATGTGAATGACAAGCATTTAAGTAAATGTTAGAGCAACAATGAAGACCAGAGCGAATGGGAGTTGTCAGTAAGCGAAGGCTGATGCCAATAAACTGTGAAACACACAGTCACACAGTGTTTTTGCACAAAATGCTACAAGCGAGCCAAGAATAAATTGCCTGTCTGTAACTGTTTAAATGCAGCATTAAGTCATGATTTATTCCCGTAATTCTGGGATAGAAAACATGCTGCAAATGTTGCAGCCTGCAGCAATTTATGAGGGAAACCACCAAAATGAATATTTGACAAAACTCCCATTTTAAATTGAATGATCATTGCATCATGCAGCTTAATGTTTGACTCACTTGTTGCATGACCTGTATAAGTGTGTATATAAGACTACTGCATACAGGAACGATGCGTAGTTAGAAAGATCAATATATCATTCCAGCTTTTAGTCCTGGCTCCGCCCTGAAACCAATAACAGCCCATTACCACTTAGACTTTTGTAAATGCAGCTGTCATGTTTCTACTTGACTCAGAGTGGCATCTTCATCAAGATGTCTTCACTGCTGAAGAAACAAATAGGGAACACAACATTTAACAGGTGGCAATCAGCTGGAGACATCAGACTCCACACTAGACATCAGCACATTATGTATCGCTGTTTGAAATCAAATGGAAACAGAAATGTCACTCTCCCTGCCCACACTAAAACAATCATCAGCACCAAAACCTCATCATCAGCGTCATTACTATAAGTAAATCCCATAAAGGTTGTCCCGGCGCGCAGGGCTGTATTTGAGGCTAACCACCCCTCTGTCTTTACACGCAGCCTTCCGTCATATCCCCCCGCATTCACAACATTTAGGAAAGCTGGGGTTTTCTAAATAACTAAAATTAACTCAATGATCTACAATTAACTTAATTGATGCTTCACCAACACTCATTAAACACACATCAGACATCTCACGGCGGATTTTTCTTCCACGAATTACAGGGTTGGGGGAAGGACCTCCATGGAAGAGGGGAGGCGAATGTGAAGTGTAGTGACGGGTTGGGTGACCGGGGAAAGGGGAGGGGGGACGGGAGTTATGAAGAATTAGCCACCCATCTGTGCAACAGTTACATGCAAGCATTATTTCTTTGACACTGCCTTTAACATTGTGAGTGCTTAATAAACCATTTCCTCATGAACAGATGGGATTTCGTTTTTTTTTTGTAACCAGAGCCAGTCAGTCTGGGGCCCTGATCCACCTGACTATCTGGCTCCACAGGTAACGCCTGAAACTGTTTTCCAGCAACAATAGTGCTGACGACAGCCGAGGTAGACGAGGGGAGACGCACTAGAATCTGCACAGCTCCACAGAAGACAAACAAAACAATCTGTTATGTAACTGATGACAGGAGAGTGGGGAGCTTTTTGTTCGGGAGGAGACGCAGAGGAATGGCTAACCTCTTTTTGTCCAGGGCAGGTAATCTGAAAAGCTGATCTCACCATCTGCATGAAAGATGGCCCTTAGCTGTGCTAGCTGCCTGAGCTGACTCAGAACCATCACACTGCTGTGACAATGTGTGTCACCTCCATGAAAATAATAGACTATAATGAGAGGGAAATCTCAGGTGGTCTTTCTGTTTTTCTCTCTCACGCAGCCACGCACGAACATGCCGTACACCCTCCTCCTCCTTCCCTCAATCACACCCCTCACAAACTCAGTAAACATATGGGAGCTGTTAAACTAAGTTTAATGGCTATTTACTGTGTTTTGTGCGCTTCTCATTAAACAGATTTTCCACTCAAAGAGAACTAATGTTTTGGAAAACACATCATGCCAACACTTGGCACATCTGGCCTATTTCAGTAATTTAGAAACCGACCTTCTAACGAAAGAAAGAAAAAAAAGGGGAAAACAGAAACCATAAGTAAAGACATTCAGTTTAAGGTTCACATCTGTTATCTTTAGCTAGCATTAGATTTTCTTTAAACATGTGGTAACGACTTCAGCGCAGCTATAGTCACCTTTTAAGTTGATATGTCCAGCACTCACTGACTCAGTCACTCTACTTTTAGCTCAACAAATATGCGATAAATAATCTGCCATGTCCAGCCACTACTTGCTAACAAATGGCAACATATGGACTGAAAAATGAAGCCAGGAAAATTGGTAAAAAACTGCAGTTCTTCTGATTTTTGCTTGAGGCTAGTGCTAAAATAATCTCCATAGACACCTATGGTAAAATGCTCAATTGTATAGTAAAAATAAAACTGTTTACCTTTTTTTTTTATAGTAAGAGTTTTGTGTCCTTAGCAAATTTTCTCCTTGCATGAGGAGTATTTTTAACTCCTTAAACTTAATTAAGGGCTAAAGTGATCATTATCAGTCACATGCGAATGCCAGCACAGGTGCTAACTGACTGCTAGAGTTTGCCAACCTCGACTTTGACTGTGTGCTGCTTGGAGCATTTTAATGCAATTGTCTACCATAATATTATCAAACAGCCTGTAGTTAATGGTAATATCAGCCATTGTAATAGTCTCTCTTCCAGTTTTGGTGGAGGAGGAGTCTAAAATTTTATTTGTTATTTATGTGTCTGTGTGATGCATACATACAGTGTATGGTTACCTTGGTAACCAGGCTTGCTTGCAATAGCTGTTAATTTAGCAATTCACTCACTCGTCCAAATATAATCATTTTTGACTCCACAAAAGCAAGCTGGCAATGGCCAAAATGCCACTGCCTCAAAACAGATCTTCACAAACAAGGCGATGTCATGGCACTCATGCCCATCGTTTATATACAGTCTATAGTTGCTACCTGTGTTTCCTGCCATTTAGAAGCAAACAGAGAGTTTTCTTATGTCAGTGAAAGTTGTACACCAAAACATCGAGCTCAGATTCCACTCCAGGGTTGTTTTCCACTACCGGTGACCTCAGGAGCAGTCACGGTATTCATGAATAAAAAAACCCAATCTTATTATAGATGCTTTAGCAATCAAGAGGCCCACACAATGTAATTTAAAGGCATCTCCTTTTCCAGCTTGCATTGTTATGTGAAAGCAGAGATCATTCATGCCAGAAAATTAAAAGGCCTTGAGAAGTGAGTATCAACCATGAAACACAAAAGCCCCCCCCTCCTGTTCCAGTCACTGAATGACTCCTCACTGGAGTCCACTGCAGCCCTAGCTGCCAGCTGGAATACCCCTAACCTTTAATCTCTGACCTTCAGCCCTGCAGAATTTATCACAGAGCCATCAGTCGAATGAACTCAGAGGGGAGCACATCCTTGTTGAAAACGTTGTCAGGAGGTGAAGGGCATACAGGTGTTAACAGAGAATACAGGTGTTCCAGATGTTCATTACACTACCCTCACCACTGCATATTTAATCCAGAAATCCTCTCTGTATCTGTCACACGGGTCTGAATTTGCACGTATCTGAGGTTGCGTGTCACGACCCAATCTGTCCTGATGCTCCCGGGTTAAGGAAAGGATCCTGCTGTTCCTTGATGGAAAGCCTAATGCTAAAGAAATATCCAGTTACAAGAGCACCGCGCTTTCATCCTTATTAAAGAAACATGTGCCTGCTCTGAGCAGTTATGTCAGCGGATGAAACTTTGTATGCTTTCTAATTTTATGTTTTTTCCCCGAGAACATTTTGCACAAATATGTTTGGTGCATACACCCACAAGAAGAAATGTCCATCTTAGCCTATGAGAATATGTAAAGGTTAATACAAGAGTGCTATTAGTGAAAGTGTTTCTAATACCAGTGATTTCCCCGGTGATGTAGAAGGTCAAAGTGATTCAGTTAATCAGCATCCATTATTTACAGCTAACTAGAGCGCTGCTTTAACAGCTGTTATTATTATTCCGCTTGAATCTTTATAGAGATCAATTTGTTCTTAAGTGTGAGTATTTAATAAAGTATTAATGTCATCAATTTGTCCAGTATATATATATATATATATATATAATATACTTCCTTTCCTTTTTATTTTGTTTATTTCATGTTTTTTAACTGTATAACAAAGACAATCTGTGATCAGATTTGAGGAATCTTGCACATGCAATGCATTATTGCAATGCATTGCTCACCCTCTGTATCTTTTATAGTAGGCTCCATTCATTGCAGAGTGTGCAAAGTTGCTCATTACACATCATTCAGTAAACTATCCTCGCCACAGTCAGACGATGTGAGTCAGACCTCCGATTCGACTCCACCAGTAGACATTCACTTGACAGTGATGACTGCCTCCTTGATGTCTATCTCTGTAGTTCGCAGCCACCGTGCTCCCTGACCTCGGCTCCCAGACCCCGGTTCGTTCCCACGCTGTGCCCTGTGGAAAGTCTGGCTCCAGCCTTTTCAAACCATAATTGCATACCTGCAGAACGCAGACAAGAGCAGAGCAAATACAGACACAGCTTAAAAGGGGACGAGGTTACCAGCAGAGATATGTGATAGCTTTCTGACACTTACTTTCTGCTGTTTTTAACTCATCTTACAGGTCAGCGCTGTAAATAAGGCACTGATTCTTGCACCAGTTACTCCAAATTCCACCAGGCCAACACATATAACAGCTCACTGTTGCACATGTAACTGATAAGATTATTGCTGTTGGACACGTTTAACTAATGCAGATGAAAGCAGCTACAGATATATATGTATATGTCTAGTCAAACAGTTTAAGGGTAAATATGGGGGGTAGTACTATGGAAAGAAGTGCAGATGCCATACAAGGAGACATGCTGCATTGCTGTTTACACTCTTTTATGTTACATTGCTGAGGATAAGATTATGGAAGTTATACAAAGCTGCAAAGATAAATAGATAACTGCCAAGTTCAATTTGCTTCTTATATAGTTCATTGTGACAAAAAAAGCCTTTTCTGTTCCATTTATTAATATTTTATTTACTGTTTAATGTTGTGAAGTTGTAGAGGTTTGCCATACATGATCTACGAATATTTACTTTTTTTTTTCTTGGTGTCTTTCTCACGGTGAATCAGATGGAATGATGTGGAAAAGGTCTAAGCTCAAGAACTCAAACAAGCCTTTAATAGGTACCCCGAGGAGAGTTAAGGGCTGCAGACGTGCTGTGTGTACTGGTCTGCAGGCAGTCAAAGGGAACTTTTAGGGGATTTTGTGAGCCAAATTTTGCATTCATATCAGCATAAGTTACAGCAGTAAAACTGTGTTCCGCAGCATGTGGTACACCTCTGGCTCACAATATTTTTATCTAAATGGGACACAAACTCTCTGCAGTTAGTTCATAAAATAGAATTGCATGTATTCAAGGATGTGATACAAGAAATTAACTGGAGAGATTAAATGCAAAAGTCAGGGCTTAATAAACTCACACAACAGTGATGTTCACTGTGTCCTAACACAAGACAAATCTCACAAAAGAGGGTTAAAATTACATTGTTGGTTTACATAGCCCTCTGAACTTATCCCTGAGGAAAGACACGTTCCAGAATGGGATTTAACTAATGTCTCTAAATCACTCCCAGCTGGCCTGACTGCAGAAAATGCTTCTTTCTTCTCAAAAACTCCAAGCAAATGCTACATGAATCATGGTGCATTCATGAGTGTGTCTTTCCTCAAAACTTACATTGAACTGTCTGTCCTGGATTTCATAGCATTTAACGCCTTCCAGGGCCGCGGTCACGGCCTGTCTCTGTCAGTGTGGTTTTCCCTCTGCAGTGCCATGAGAGCACCCCCATTCGCCGCTTAACCTTTCAAAAGTGTTCGACTAACTTCAGAAGGAAAAATAATTCCCGGCTTAAGATGGCAACAACTGGCGTAAGGTCAGCCGCAGAGTGACTAAAGGGTGTGCACGGGTATTTAAAGGGTCTAAGAGACACCGGAGCGGGCTTTGGTCTCATGCTTGTGAAAGCAGTTTAGCGAAGAGTCAAACAGCCCGGGGCCAGCAATAACAGAGTGGAACTGATTAGAGGAGGAGAAGGAAGGAGGGAGAAAGAGGAAAACAAGAGAGTAAAATGAGACAGGGACTGATAGCATCTTCTTAACCAACGTAATTACATTAGACAGTTAAAGGCTTCAGATGGTGGCGTGTTTAAAATCTCATGTGAAATGTAAACAATAACAAAAGATGATGCTGTAGAAATACTTCCTTAATTTGGAGTACGAGTTTGTGTTATGGGCATAATTAAAATAACAGTAACTGTATCTCAATCTGCCTACTTACTTAATCATACTGCTTGAAATCATGAATTATTCTAAAGGAAAGCCTTTAATGAAACTGAGTATTTTGCACAGATTCATAGAGGCAATGCAATCTAGGTTAAAAAGAGAGCTCTGTGAGATCAAGAAACTAGCCTTAAAGATCTTATTTGTTGCTTGTTTATTGGATTTTTTTTTTGCATGGTCTTTTCCTCTCCTTTAGTACTCCTGTTTAGCCCTTTGCTTTTAAACCCTCGGTCCACTTCTCACCACCACAAACTCTTCATATGTCAATGAAAGCTGTTGCTAATAAAAGTTAGAGAGCAAACTATGAAAAGGAGGTGCAAGGGAGCGGAGGGAGGCGCATTCTTTCTTGTCTGCTTTGCCCTTGGCAAAAGGGAGTCAGGACTTAAGGGGAGGGAGGGGGTTAAGAGAGGGGAGGTGCGAATAGGAGTGTCACCTCCATCACCCCAGGACATGGAAAAAACATTCAGTTTAGTCAAACTTCAAAAGAACAGCAATTACATAGGAGACACAGGATGGCAAGACATCCCTGCACGGTGGTGGCGAAGCTGCGGGGAAAGAACCACGCCTTCAGAAACTTAAAAAGAGGGGACTCATCCCAGCCTCTCTTCTCTCATCACCTCTCCTCGACATGGCTATAAGCAACACTAAAGCAGCACCCCAATAGCTCATCTCCATCTTCTCTGTGTCCAGAGAAGGCGGCCATTGTGTGCCCGTTCCTCTTTCCCCAAGTCAGTTTCCTATTGAGGCTCTGAAAAGGCCTTTGAGGGGCCCTGTTTTGGCTGTGCAGCTCACCTGCAGAGGGGAAACTATGGGTCTATTCTAAAGCCCAGCAGCTGCCAGGGCAGAGAGGCTGGCACCCAGTGGGAGAGAGAATAGTGGCCGCAGAGTCTTTCAATATGAAGCCACTTAGTAACAGAAGGCATGTGCCAAGCTTGCAAAGTCAGAATGAAGAGTCATCCTTTGGAGTTCACCAAATATCAGAGAAGAATTAGACCCATCTCCTTTTTGCTCACTTTCTCCATTATCCACTACGTCCTAACTTTGTCTTGCCTCGCTGTTTATAGAATAATAATCCACAGGTAGCTGGAGATAGAGAGCCGGGGTGCAGCAGACTAGAGGTGAGTAGGTTTATTTGTAAAATGCAGATCCACAGGTGGGACAGTGGAGTAAGAAAAACAGCTACATTGGTAAATGCATGAGACAACAGGGCTACCAAAAACAGCTCTGAAGGGCTGAATTTCCTTGTCCTGTGACAGATCGAGCTATGATACTGCTGTGAAGATCCCAGTGGCTGTGGTCCTGTGAAGAAGCCTTCACCACACAAAGCCCCTTTTCTGTCAGCAGGCTAGCTCCCACACTGGCGCTAATTTACGATGCCCTCACAGCAATTTCCACAGTCAGAGAAGTTCAATTGTGTTTTCCAGCTCATTAAGCATCAGCACAACAGAGCTTTCATCTTCTCCTTCATCTACTTCATCCCACTCTTCACTCCCCACATTTATCCTGCTGTCAGCTAATCTGCCTCTTTCACCGAGCATCCAACGTAAAGCGTGCAGGTAAAATGGGCATCCGTATTTACTGCTATTTGTGTATGCCCTTGAGTTTTGTTAGTTTAAAGCACGGCCGCAACTCTAAAGACTCCCCTCATACATGCGTAGGGAGAATTTAATGGTTGTTTATTCAGGGGCCTCGCTGTGCCCTCCCATCCCTTTCAGAGCTTCATGAGACGACGTGGACTCTATTGTAATCTCAGAAGAATCAGCTTGGCTTATTTGTTCAGGCTGTCACTGCGCAGAGATCACAAATACACACTCAAATTCCAGTTAGTGCACTAAATATCTTTTAACTAAACTATATTTTTATGTGTGATCTGTACTGGCATGAGACTGCTGAAGTACAGTAGTGGCATTTTTCTTAAAGTTAGAGAGGCACACATGTGACCAGAAAGCCAAAGAGAGAGGAAATGGCACAAAAGAGGCCCTGAGTAATGGCTAGCATCACATTTCACCTGCATTTTGAAATGTAATAATTTACTGTCATAATCAAGATATATACAGTGCTGTGCAAAAGTCTTGAGCCACCCCTTATCCAAATCATATAAAGCAAATACAGAGTTTTAAACAATTCTAACAGTCAATATTTGGTTGACCACCTTTATTCTTCAGCACAACTAGAACTTTCTTAAACAAGCTTTCTTGTCATTTCCTTTGAGCAGTCGTCAGGAATAGTTCTCCCGGCTTCATGAAGGACATTCAAAGCTCTTTTTTTTTTGGATTTGTTTCCTTTTTGTTCCGTTTTCTATCACAAAATAAATATGTGTGTTTCTATCCACGTGTGCTTTTACTGCACTGGTAGTGTGTTTAGGATCACTGTCATCCTGAAAAATGAAGGTGTTGCCAATCAGATGCTTTCCAGATGGTGTTGCGACGTGGATCAAAATCTGACAGGATTTTCTACATTGTCCTTAGTCCTCAAATTTTAGTTTATACAAGCCATGCCGTGTCTACTCTGAGGCCAGTACTGATATAAATAAGCCAAAACAACAACAGTGAAACATTGTCTCAAATCATTAGTTATTTGACTAAACAGCCATTTAAACTACAAGAATTTTTATATCTCAGTATGACTAAAGGTTAGTAAATCAAATAAAAATATGCATTTGGTTCAACAAGATAAGTCAATTTGAAGTAAATACTTTGAATACTAATGTTTTGTTTCGAAAATAATAGGTTGACTAGTTTTAGGATTAAGATTTAAATTTACAAAGGAGGAAAATGGCATCTAATATTTTAAAAACTACCATCTTTGCCACACAGTTGTAATATATTAAAGGAATATTTAGATATTGTGAAAAATCAATGTATTTAGTCAGTACAAAGACTTGGGAACAGCAAAAATAGTTTACCAGTACTGCTAAACAATTAACTAAACCACTGCATGATTTTTGTTTTGTTTTGTTTATTGTGCAAAATTAAATTGGGGGGAAAAGAATGCATTGTATTTGGCAGATTCTGGGACATTTTTCCGGCTGAATGTCTCAGTGGGCTGCCCATCTCTCAACAGGTGCTGCTGTGTGATTTATTGCAGTTTAAGTGGTCACAGCATGTCGCACTGCAGCTGCCATCACGTCAGCGGTTTTTGGAAGAATATTGTTGGAAATCTTTGGCCGAATTTACAAATCGTCAGCGGCACTTTTACACAAATTGGTGCACTATTTTCATTTTCCAGAAAGCCTGCACCAGCTGTCTTCGCTATTGTCTCCCATTGTGTTGTGGTCTGACTTCACTCTGCAGTGGAGAGGAAAGAGGAAACTGATGCTGAGACAGACACATTTGCAAGATCTAAAGACTGCATAAAAACTTGCAATGTACAGGATTGTAGCGGATGGTATTCTGTGGTAACAACCACTCACTTTACCCCAAAACGGCTCAAATAACTATGAGAACATAGAAGGCCCTCTGTGTCCCACTGTGCTTCTCTCAGGCACCTCTTTAGCACTTTAATTGTTTTTCTCTGTATTTTAAGACACCGCATTTGGAAAAATGTACCTCTGGTTGTTTGTTTTGGTCAGGTTTCCCTTGCTACTATTAGTCCTCCTATTGCTTCTGTGCTGTCGTCACCCTAACACTAATCATGCCCATATCTTCCATCATAGCCAAACAATATCATAATTTGACATCCTGAACATCTGTTAGTGGGTCATTCTCCAACATCATCATCTTTGTCATTATCATCCCTGAGTGCAAGCTGCCATCTGAGTCCCCCCCTCCTGCTCTCCATCCCTGAGATCACTCTGTAACCCCCGGCTCGCTTCATGCCCAGAGAAGGTGTCCGGTTCCCTATATACTCCTCCATTTCTCCCAAACTGCAACAATACAGCAACTCTATCTCTGTGTTAACCTGTTAGCACCTGGCACCACGTCCACATCAGCCAAACGCTTCTGCTCATCCCTGTCAGGCACCATGTGGGACGCGCCTTCCTGTCACCAAACCCAACATCCCACACACAAAACACACAGGGGCACAATGAACCGCTCGCTGCTCGCCTGTCAACACTTTCCCCTGACAGCCGAACCATGCTAACATTAAAGAGGATAAATGAAAAGTACTTAATCAATCAATAATCCGCTGGGTAATTACAAAAGCTTCAAGCATCATCTGGCACACGAGTCCTGAGTATGTACTGCTTAAGAAATGAATTAGTAAGATAATGCTTTAAACAAACAACCTCAGTTTCATTCATGCAAGCACGTTGAATTTGCACTGCATGAACTTCTCCACTGTGCCTCTTATAAATTATATTGAGCAACCACTAAATTACAGCAGCAAATGCATTTTGGATTATGAAGAAGTAAGGAGCTTGGAAAGAAGTTCTGAACTGAAGAAGCTTCTCGGATGAGAAGTGAAACATTCAGCTGCTTTTCTTTTCAAGTTCCTTAAACTATCATGACCTGGATGACCTACATGATGAAGAGATGCGTTACTAAGCCCCACTATCAAACCTTATACTCATCAAACAAAAAACAAACAAACCTTATACTCATCACATGTTGGCACTCAAAGCATTTAAGATCGTGATTTGTAGCCTAAACATACCAACACATTGGGTTCTGGAATCAAACCCCAGTCTTTGACGTCAAGGTCCAGCATTTTGACACTTGCCACTTCCCTCCAACTCGTGTGCGATATATAAATAAAGCTTTGTTCATTAAAAAGCCTGTGAACACCATCCAGCCCGCAATTACATTTGTCATCAAAACATAAGTCGAAAAAGAAAAGCAAAAAAGATTTAGGACTGCTATGAGTGTGTGTGTCCGGGGGGGGGGGGTCCTGGAAGACAATTTTAGCTTTTCATTTGTTTGCAAAGAAATCAAGCTATGCTCACTTTCCAAACTTCACTTGTTAGTCAAAAAGTTGTGGATGGAAACTGAAGCTGAAGCTTTCATCATGGCTATAATCACCTCCTGTCTGGTTTTGCTGGCTCAACATTGCCTGGAAGTTAGTTAGTCTGTTGTAAGGGTCAAATCAGTGTCTTTCATCACAGTTTTGCTCAATAGGTTACACTTGACCTTGGGTTGAGAGTAGCAGCTCTTAACACACTATGTGCTGACAGTTGCAAAGATGAGAAAACTAATTTAGGCTGACATGTTGTTGCAGTTGCTCTCGACTGCTGATCAGATAATGAGGCAGATCAGAGGAAGACCTCGGGCCCTGCACATCCTTTTTGGCTGGCTGGCATGATTGGGCCTGAGTAAAACTGAGCCGGAGCCAAGAAAGCCTGTGCCTGTTAACATTATTGTTTCAGTAACTGATGCAATACCCATGTCAGTCATACTAATTTTGGCTCTGAGTGCTGCAAGTGGTAACTGGTACTTAACAAGTAACTTTAACACAATGAATGACCACAGTTTATTTCAAGAAAGCAAGACAGAGTGCAACTCCTTGTGAATGTAAGCAGGGAAAGAAAAGTTAGTGATCTTCCATCCACTGACATTTTGACATACCAGCTTTGGCAGGTCCACTCAGACACACAATAATGTTCTGTTATGCTTCTGCAGACAGGCCTCTCTCGTCCCCTTTAAAGACGATACACTTTCACCACCACAAGTTCCCTGCTGCGCGTTTCATAAATGTTTATCCCACATGACTCCAGCCCCCTCCCCAAAAGTTTGCTTAGGATAGCTGCGAGCGCTGCCAACTCAGATGAAAGGGAAAGATTTAAAGAATGAAATATATAAAGCCTGCTTCGACATGTTTGGTTCGAAAGGTTTCAAACTCTTTTACAAAACCAAAATTAACTCCTTACACAATTCTCCACTGGGGTAAATAAGCAGGACTTGGAGTTGGGTAAAGAAAGAAAGTCAGTTTGACATTTTTTGACTTTACATGTAAATAGCTAATAATCTTATGACCTACAGGATGAATGGATTGACATAAAATATCAGGAAAACATACAAGATCTGATTCCAAAGGGGAAAAGCAATGGATAAACCTGCACCAGTGTTTGCTGATCACAGTATAATCAAAGATTGCTGAAAAGT
Source organism: Etia nguti (assembly GCA_015106755.1). NCBI lineage: Eukaryota > Metazoa > Chordata > Actinopteri > Cichliformes > Cichlidae > Etia > Etia nguti. The sequence continues at coordinate 16,590 of VUQG01038056.1, forward strand.
GATCTGTCTTTCCAAACATACTGAAAAGTCATTATTAATTAAACACCAGACTATGTGAAAACAAGCTGCAGCTGTCCCATAGATAGATTTTAATTTCTCGACATCAAAATGTTTGGTTGACTTTTGCGGCATGTGCGTGCCATTCTTAGAGAGGCAGGAAACTTATTTTTAATTTAAATATTTACTCATTCATTACAAAACAATAGAGGAGAAACAACAATACTACAGACAGCCCAGCGTCTCCTTTCAAACAGGCGGAGAGTGAGAGTGGTAATATTCACAGTTACTAGAGGAGAATGTAATGTCGCACTAAATTACAGTCATTGAAAGCTTGTATGGTTACCCAGCGATCTATCACTGTCACACAGAGGGGGAGAGGGGGCGGGAGAGCAGACAGGCGCCAGGCGCAGCAGGATCAAAGCAGAAACATACCTCAGGGAGAGAAACAGTTAACTCCATTTAACCAATTGTCCTACAGACAGTCATTCAGTCAGTGCACTGCCGCTGCAGGCCCAGCAGCAGTTCCCATAAGAGAGAAGAACGCTCACATATAGAGTTTCACTGAAAATGATTTGACTTGATTTGAAGAGCTGCAGAACAAGGCCAATTTGGATGGGTTGCTTGAATGGGCCCTTTACTGTCTCTCAAAGGGATTACAGACAATGAACACAATAGGCTGAAATATGGCCATGGACAATTTGATTACAGGCCACAAGATAGAAATTTACAGTGATAATAACTCTTTGGAATATAAAGAGTGCTGTAAATCGCTGCCTGGATTGCCTTACTGCTTTAATGAAACCCGGTGAAAAACTACTGTCAACACATTCTCCAGTACAACTTCCCAGAAGGGGCCCAAAGAGAAAAAAATTTCTGTGACATATATATCTGGTGAAGTTTACATCTATTAAGCTGTGAATCGATTTATGACATAATCACAGCATCACATGGTAAATATTTTTATAAACACTTAAATACACTCTCTACACATCCAGAAGGCACACACAAAATCTTAGCACTCATTTAGAGTCATTTTGTGTCCACCTGATTTATTTATATGCTCAACCCACTTTCCGGTTTTGTTTTGTTGTCTACCAGTTCAAAAAGGGAATATTTGACTCTTTGGGTAAAGTTGGGATTGTAAAGCAGAAACTTAAAGACACTAAAATGCTCTGTAAGAACTGAAGGGAACAAGCATTAGTGAATTGATAAACTCTAAATAAAAATACTAACCAGTGCAGATTTAAATGTTGGATTCCAGCAAAGAGTGTTTAAAAGGTAGGAACTGCACATTTGACCTACCTTACATAGAATAACTCGAGCTGTGCCACTGACGAGAGGTTTACATCTGTCAGAAACCACAGCGTATAAAATCGACCGCAACACTGTCTTTACAAATTCGGCCTATCAGAAACCGCTTTAGCCTGGTCACGTGGAAACATCTAAAGACTGATAGGCAGGCGACAAGATGGAAGGGGAACTTGTGGCACTGAGCTAATGGAGAGACAAGTCTGTGCGTAAAAGCCTGAAAAACACACAGCTGCGCGTCATCGAAGGAACATCTGCACTAGCACTTATCTTCTCAAGAGAAGCCACGAAAACATAAACAGTGTCGGAGAGAGCGGCAGGAAAATTAGTTGTATGGCACCGCAGTCGTGCGTAATGAATCCTGAGCAAGGATCACCGCCTGCGGCTGCTCCCGGGGAGACTTCGGCGGAGGATAGAGCCCCTGGTGGAGTTGGAACTGAGGAGCTGGACCTATCACCTGTTAGAAGATGTAAAACCAAAAGTTCAGATCTGCCTTTCAGCGTGGAATCACTCATATCAGACAGGACGCCGTGCAGAAGCCTCCAAGACGCAGAGTCTGGCTCTGGTTGCGTCCGAATAGAGGACGCAGAGTGTGCGTCACAGAGGGGATTTTATCGGTCTAAACCGGAGGCAGTGGACCTCAGCGACAAGGAGACGAGCTCCTGGTTGCAGGCGCCTTGCGCATCCCCTCCAAGTGAGTGAAGAATGCGCTATTGCGACATTTTGTGCGATATTTAAATCAAAAACGTCTACAACTTGTATAGATATATTCAAAGAAGCATAAACAAAATGATTGCTAAACGATTTTATAAAATATTATAACAGTCTGTAATAAAAATATTAAAAGCCAACGGTGAGAGGGAGCTTCAACTTTCCTCCAAAGAGTAAATAACGGCAAAGGTGCACTGACTGTAGAATAGTTAGGATATTAAAAAGGTTGTGTTTGATATTTCCCTGATCTCCCAGATTATAGTCCACGCGCAATCAAAACTTAAACTTCAAATAATCACTAGTTATGCTATTAAATCGATCGCCAAAGTTCTAGCAGTGTAGATAACTTCTTAATTGTATTTCCAGGACTTCCCAGCCCGAGCCCGTGCAACCTACGGAAACACAAGAACAACAGGAAACCCAGAACTCCCTTTACAACCTCTCAGCTTCTTTCTCTGGAGAGGAAGTTCCGACAGAAACAGTACCTCTCCATCGCGGAGAGAGCGGAATTCTCCAGTTCCCTCAGCCTCACAGAGACCCAGGTCAAGATCTGGTTTCAGAACCGCAGGGCCAAGGCCAAGAGACTGCAGGAGGCCGAGCTGGAGAAACTAAAGCTGGCCACGAAGCCGTTGCTCCCGGCTTTCGCCTTTCCTTTCCCCTTGAGCGCACCAATAGGCGCCCCGGCGCTATACGGGGCCCTGAACGGACCTCGGCCTGCCTTACCCGTACCAGGACTATTCAGTGGACCATATGGGATGTACTACTTGTCCTAACTCATACTAACTTTTAATCTGCTTCTTTGGGGAAACTGCCTTAGCTTTATCCAGCAAAAAATATTCTTATGAAATAATTTGTCTGAAATCTCATATTGAATGAAATGTTTTTCGTTAAAGAGCTAATGAGGAAAGAATAATATAATAACCCACAGCAGGGATATGTTAACACAACAATCTGGCTTCATTTTAAAGCTGTTCATTATTTCACGGAACAAAAACAAAACAGTTGATTGTCTTTTTTATTTTCAGTAAACACTTATGTTAAGTTTACTCTATGGTCAATTATTTTTGCAGTGGCTTTGGCTGAGCTCATTTTCAGATTCAGTTTTCAAACTTCACCTGCACAGCGAGGTTTTCTGTCCCAGCTCAGGTATACTTCAGTTCCAGTCATTTTACTGTAGTAAGAGAAGACCACAGAAGACGATTTTTTTCAGAGCCTGTTGCTTTGAGCTGAAAGCAAAAACTTGTGATGACGCACTGAAAGACAACGGCTTGTTCTTTATTTCCATTTTAAATGCTTTGAAAATGTACTACCTTTTAAAGGAGAGTTTTAATTTATAGCAAAAATATCTAAATGACCGTTTTTTTGACTTTCTATATTTTTCTGATAGTCACTTTCTGATTTATCTTATTCATGTATGCCACAGAGCTCGAATGTTATCCAAAAAGAAACATATGGTAAATTAATTCTTTTTTTTTTTTTCTAAATAAGCATAACAGCTTATTTAGAAACAGCTTCACAAATAATGGGGATCACTTTGACACTTTAATGTTGCAAAGATACGAAAGTGATGGTTGATAATCTGTGGATTTGGTGTTTTTTTATAGGGTCTCTAAACTTAAAATGGAAATATAGAAAATTAAATTTATCCTTTAATCACTTCCTGAGGTAAGCCCCTGATGGTGTAAAACTCTAAAAAGAATTTTAAGGCCTTTCCTCTTCAACAAAACGAAAACATACATATTTACAGAATGTAGGTTCTACACGTTTCATCTTTTGTGCCTTAGTTCTTTAGTGCTTTAAATTAACTGGAGTAAGAACCAGAAGATATTTAAAGGTTAATTTACAGTAAAAATAAGATTTAAGCAACAGTTTCCAGCTCGTTAACAACTCTGCTCATTTCATAAACACAATAAACCTGCTTTACTCGAGTCATTACCTCAAAAGGAGAATGTTTTTGCACAGGTGTCAGAAGAGCTCTCGAGACCAGCGTCATTACTAAATGTAGATAACTCCTCGTGTACTTTTGCAAACACTCCAAGTGTTGAACACAGCAGATCGACTTACATGAGCTATTAATGTACAGTGTATTTTATATTTCACAAGTGGAAGATGTTTTGTACAATTATTAAAGTTTATTATGAAAATCCCTGACATTACTCCCTTTTGTTTCTCCTCACAAAAAACTTAAAGTGAGCTCCAAAAACCTGCTTTTTTTGTACTGAAAACATAACAGTTAAGTATTACTGCATCCTTTTTTTTTTTTTTATAAAACTCTAATAAATGCCATTTTAGTTTTTCCAGTCGAATTGAGAATGGGTAAGTGCTGCTTGTTGTGTAAATGTGCTCTGAGGGATCAGCAACACCAGAACAGCACCATATAAATGCAGTTTATTTACCACAAACAAAAAAACAACAATAAAGAAAAGAAACTTGCAATTTTTGCAAAATAAAACTTTTTTTTATTTCAGGTTAAAGGTATTCTGTGAAGGTATTCTGTGCAAAGGTTATAAAGCTGTAAATCTGAAAGGCCAGAAAATAGCAGGCTTGATTTTGATGGTTCACTTCCTCCTTCCTCGCCGTCCTCTGAAGCCTCGGACGGATCCGTGACCAAAACACACGGTGTTGGGGATCCTGAGAGAAAAGAACGCAGCTGCTAAAATCTGGGCCTCAAATTCCTTAGTTTTAAATGCTAAAAAAAAATGTAGTACACATGTACTGTAATCAGTAATTTACACATATTTAACTTATATAATATTCTGGATTTTTTTTTTTTATTGCAAACATCTTAAAAATGGCTGACTTAGTCTTAACACAGACAGATTTAAAGGCTAACCTGTAGGAATACTGAGGTTTTCGCGGCACTGTGCTTGTGTCCTCAGTGTCCTGTGCTGCAGCAGGAGCGTCCTCGGTAGAGGCTTTTTCCTCACACTCGTGTGTCTCCATGGATTCCCCTCCCTCGGGTTCGTCGGATGGCGTGTTACACATAACCTCGCAGACACCCTCAGACTCACACACATCATCCACCACCTCCATGGCTGCGTCTTTCTGCTCCTGTCTCTTTGTCTCTCGTCTTCTATTAACAAAGATACAATATTTGAAATACACATAAGGCTATTTATGGGAACCATATTAAAGTGACACTATTTTAAAATTGCGCCTTTCACGGAGTCAAAAAAATACTACAAAAATACACATTTTTACACATCAGCATCAATAAAGAAGCCAAAAAAATCTTACACTATAATGTGTCTGATCTTATCATGTTACTAAATAAATAATAAAAGAGTCAATAATGTAGAGTGTAATGTAAGAATATATAGAGTAGATAAGGCAATAAAGAGATTGCCTAAAAGTCATAATTTGACATTTTGCTACCATCTAGTGGACAAATCATAGTCTTACCCTCGCTCCTTTTTGGTTTTATCAAATCTGAAGTCTGGAGGATACTTGTGAATTCTTATTAAATGGTCCTTCCTGTGTTTACTAGTCCTGAACTTCTGTCCACAGCCCTCCACCAAACACTGGTACTGAAAAATGTGAGGAAAATGTCATTATGCTTCAAAAAAAAAAAAAAAAAAATTCTCCACAA
>VUQG01038056.1:25283-40808 GCA_015106755.1 Etia nguti
TTTTTTTATAAAAATTTTTTTTTTTTTTTTTTTTTTTTAAACCAAGTAATGCATGAAACCTAATCATTTTTTCCAATCATCATTACAGGTCAGTAGCAGTAACAATGTTTTATTTATTTAATTTTGCATTACTTCTTTTGATGAATGACCAAAAAGAAACTACCACTTGGCATCTTAGTGGCCAGAAATGGCCATTTAATGACCAAATGACCACTAAAATACATGGAATTTGTATTTCAGTGTGTGTGCATCCTCATTAGAAGCAAGATGTGCTAACCACAGCAGAGTGGTCTATGTAGGCACACTTTACACAGGTGGAGCAAGTGGTTGCCGTTTTAATCCTGCAGGTGCAACTTTTACACCTTCTCATTTTTTTGATGGGGTGTGGGTCACACTCTGGTTCAGACTACTGTATCTTGGGATCAATGGCAGAAGCAGCTGTTGAGTATTGGGGACAAGGCCGTCTTGCAGTTGTTGAGGTCACCAGCATGTGCCGCAGCTCCTCCAGGATCACTATTCATTTGTAGGTGCTAGAGGACTCCCACTTCTGTGAAGTGGTTTCCACCGAACAAAGGCATTGTATTTCACAACATCCAGGAAATTGTAGAAAAGAGTCAGCAGTCATCGGCTAGTTTTCCTTCAACAACTCGAGGTGCCAACATCCTGTCTAGGTGATCCACACCATAGTTGTACTTCTTGTAGTCCAGGCTTGCTCTTTTGCCCATCACGGACTGCTGGTTCCCTGTGTGTTGTGCTCTAAAGAAGCACATTCCACCCTCACTTGGGCATGTAGGATACTGCCATGGTACTTTTGGTGAAGGCACAGACAGACAAAATCTTCCTCTGTTGCAACTGGAGGAGCTGGGGGAGGTAGCTCTGGGTTGTTTCCCCTAAATGTGCCAACCAGGACCAGTTTTCATCTGAGGAGTTCCTCTGCCACACAGATTCTAGATCTGACCAACCGTGGGCAAAAAATGACAACCAATAAAATTCTAAGAGAGAATTTATTAGTACAATAAACAAAAAAAAAAAATGAAGGGATAAAATAGTCCAGTGTCCCACTTGCAAAAGGGATAAAACAATCCAAGGCCAGAGCCAGCAATGCCACAGTTCTGTTGCACTTTAGATGTCAACCACTTTAACAAGGATCAGCAGTTGTCCCCCAAGACCCACCACCCTGTAAGTAGAAGGCCAGTAATCACTCCGGCCTCAGCAACCCAACTCTGCCTTTAGGCCGCAGCATATAGTAGGCCCTGGCCTGCACAGAGAGACATAATATCATTACATCTTCATTATACAATTCACAGAGCAGCAAACTATCAATCATAAACATATTTGAATCAAGTCATCTTAGATCTGGTCATATGACATACCTGCACAGAGAGACAAAATATCATAGCAGTGTTTGTAGTGTGGGCTATAAGTAGACTAGAGTATCAGTGCAATCAAATACACCTGCCTTCAATTAATCCAACCCCATCACAGCCACTGGCTCACAGTAAATGTGACACACAAAACCACTCCCAAACCAGTGCCAACTTCCCAAAAGAAACAAGGAGATGAATTAATACAGGCAACATTAGTCCACCATGTTACAGGTGAACAAAGTAAAGACGTTGTCAGCGTGTCCTTGGAGCTCCTCTGTTGGATGGAGTGTGAACCCCTTTTCCTTTTTAACTCCTGGGAACCTCCAGTTTGTCATCCCACATGCCACATGTTGCTTTATTCTGGGGTAGGCTTTCATCTCCACTTCATCTATACCCCTCCAGTCCTCACACCTTCACCTCCCGTGTAGGTCTGTATAGGTGCACAGCCGCTAAAAGATCTTCTTTGTTATAAAAAAGTCAAAGGCAGATCTCAGGCTGCTAATGCAGGGAACTGCATACAGGGTGGGCCCTGGTCTGATACCAGTGGGCACTGGATTGTAGGGCAGTCTCTCTTCAGTAGTGGGACCTACATAGTTTTCCCTTCACAAGGCAGCCAGCTCCTCGTTCTTGAAAATGCTCCTACATTCTTTGCCATCAGCTGCTCGGCCTCCACCGCTGTGTCTGTAAAGTAAAGCCTCTTTGCTCGCTAAATACATTGTTGTTATGACGTAAAAACATTAAAACACAGGTGACCAATCAACATCCCTAAACTTCAAGCCTATGCCTCAACCACATTACCACTAGATGGCTGCAAATACAACAACGTGGCCTGACAGCTTAAGACGGATAACTCTTATTGGTCTGTAGCAGTGAGCTTTGATACTCAACAGTTTGTGAGAGTGGTTAGGATGGATGAAACTTTGGTGGCAGAGGGTTTTATTTTTCAGTTAACTGCAGAAATAACTTTCACAGACTTTCCAGGCGTGGTTTTTTAAAGTGCCTCTGTTATTCGTGTCTGTTTCTTCACTCTACTTGTTCAGCCCCTCATATAAATCACAGACTACTCATTTCAAAAACATATTTGGAGACTTTCTTTTAAGAATTTCTTTTTTCTTTTTTTACAGTCTCTGGTGGTGACTCGTGGTTTCTGTGATTTAGATGCTACAGGATATTACGAGGCAGAGAGGGAGAGAGCAAGAGAGAGAGAGAGGCGGAGAGCTGAGGATCCTCTGTATTTCCCTCAGAGTGCCAACCACACAATGACAGTGTGTCTGATAGAGCAACATGTCAAGTTCTGGATGTTTTATATGGATTTTCTTCTCCTCGTGGGGTATGTAAAGATTTCTTTCTTCCTTTCTTTCTTTCTTTCTTTCTTTCTTTCTTTCTATTTATCTAATAAATCATTTAACACTTGCAGGAATAATTACAGCCAGTGTAGAGACTCTACCTCATGTCATAAAGTACCAAACAGTGATACCTCAGAGGCTGAAGGACTCATCTCTTTTTAATGATGCTGCTGCTGCTGCTACACACAAGGTAACACTCACTCTACTGTACTGTTGAAGCAGTTCATTAAGAAAAAAGTAACCTGAAGAATGATTTTAAATCTCTTCTGCTTCTTGTGTGCGTGTGTGTGAACAGAAATACCCTGATGTACTCCAGTACTCTATATGGATTGCAGGGCAAAACCACACTCTGCATTTGGAAAAGAACAAGTGAGAAAACTTTGAATGACTTGTTTGATTTTGAGCTACTTTCTAAGGCTTTTTTAAACCTTTCAGGATCCTCAATTTGTGCACTTTTTTTTAGGAATCTAGTGGGTAAAACCTTTTCTGTGACACATTACTCTGATCAGGGAGACCAAATCTCAACCACTCCAGATCTAAGTGTATGTATCTTTACATTATTTTATTTGTGTACACCATCGGGAAAATGTGTCTATTTTGTTTTTGTGAAAGTGCACAAGATGCTTAGCATGATACTCCATAATCATTCTCTCCCAGATCCTTTTTACTGGTATAGATTACCAAATAAGTATTTGACTGCACAGGCTTGAATCAAATGAAAGCAGGATATCCTGTGCCACCACCTGCTTCCAGAGGTGTTTGTACATTTATCATCCATTACCGGATATATATTTTTTTCCTTTTGCAAAATACCGATATAAATCTTTTGTCTATACAAATTAAAATCACAGCTCTGAACTGAAGAAACACAACAGGTCTTTTGTGCTCACTTATTTGTATCCACGCTTACTGTCAATGTATTTCTAAAGTAGATTTTTTGCATTCAATTGGAATTATTAGCTACAAATATCAGATCAAGGGAATTTTGTGCAGTACATGTAATTATTTCTTGCATGTTTCAAAATATCAATTTGCATAAAAAATGAGTTTCTCAATGGCAAAGTTCCCCATTATGACCACACACACACACACACACACACACACACACACACACACAGCAGGAAGAAACAGGAGGAAGTGGAAATGACATATAAGGTTAAGATCAGCATCCAGACCACACTGAGATATCTGGGAGATTTTTAAAAAAACAACAAAAAACCCAAATGTCATTATTAATTCTTGTACAAATGATGGCTGTCTGTTCAGGTTCACTGCTACTACCACGGACACATCGTGGGAGTGGAGGACTCCTCTGCCAGCATTGGACTCTGCTCAGGAATAAAGTGAGTAATGCTGGCTATAATATTTTTCTTTCATCTTTTACCTCTAATTACAAAAAGGTTTCTTTCCCTGAGGGGTGACCAAATTTCATAAAAACCATGATGCTATGTTACGGTAAGACTTCGTCTGTGACTCATGGCCAGCACGCCCAAACTAAAATGAAGATCAGCATCCCTCCCAAAGATCATCAAGACTGCATGCACAGTAACTCGTGCTCCTTGCATGCAGACTTCTCTCATTAACCCTTCTGTTGCTGTCATTAAAGGGGAAAGTTGACGTTTGAGAACCAGACATGCTGAAAAGTTTCCCTTTGTCCCCTCCGTAGGGGGTTTGTGCACCTCCGGGACCAGACGTACCTCATTGAGCCTCTCAGTACCGAGGCAGGACAGCAGGATGACGGCCAGAGCTCTGACATTCACAGTGATGAGGGTCTTCATGCTGTTTACAACTACAAACACCTGAGGAGGAAGAGGAGCCTCTGTTCCCATGGAAACACGACCACTTTCTATGATCATGTAGCTCGTCCGTCTGGACTGTTCCGGCTCGCCAGTCTGGTAAAGACACACAAGATGGACACATCCAGATTTATGGTGCTGTCTCACATTTCATAGATTTATGGAAACAAACAAAAAGAAAAAAAAAAAACCCCAAAAAACAGAAACAGGACTTTGCATCGTGATACAAAAATATCAGTAATTCTCTATCGTCATGACATTTATGAAGATGTATGAAAGTTGATTTCTTTTGGTCGACAATTAGAAAAGTTACAGTGAAATAACCACATTTCCCACAACTGACAATACATTTAGTCAATATAAGGATCTAAGAAAAAAGGGAAACATGACAGAGAGAAGTTATAGATCGCTTTTAATACGTTTGGGTCATTACCTGTGACTGAGTGTGCGAATATTTAGCACAAAGTCACTGTTACACTGCTCTAAAAGCACTTAAACCATCAAATGGACTTATATAGTGGCTTTCTATTCAAGTTTAAAAACTCAAAGCACTTTATACTAGAAGTCTTATTCACCCAATCACACACACTTCATTCACACTCACATCTGGGGTAACTCGGGTTTCAGTGTTTTGCCCAAGGACACTTTAACACACAGACCGGAGAAGTTAAGGAGCTTTGATTGGTAGACAACCCACTCTACCACCTGAACCACAGTCACCCCAAACACTGAAACTTGTTTTGTTTTGTTTTAAATTAACCACCCTTTAAACCACATAATCCTAACTCAATATTATGTCTCTTTTGTGTTTCTCAGAAAAGCAGAGCTCAGAAAGCAGAGCGAACAAGAAGACCCAGGACGGTGGAGCTGGTTGTTGTGGTTGACCATAGAGAGGTTTGAGCTCACTTTTTCTTTTGCCTAGTCACGAGTAAGACACTTTTTGAGGTGTAATGATTTTCTTTTGTTCGTGACATGCTGTTAAATGTGATACTAAGTGAAATAATGGTTTCTTTCAGTATAAGAAGTTTGGCAGTAAGAAGACAATAGAGGCCAGAGCACTTGAAATAGCAAACCACGTGGACAAAGTACGTTTGTGTCTCTGCACTGTTTCTGTGTTTTCGTGTCCCACACGTCTTCAAGCTTTACTTTCACTTTGGATTTCACGCAAGAAATGTGTCCTGATACTTTGTTCTTTACTGACTGGAATCTGACCAGTAAAAGGAAGGAGAAGTTTTTTTTCTCACTGTGAAAAATCTAACTTTAACTGTGAATCTTCACACCTTAGCTGAAGATTTTCACACATATCACACAATTCTCTTTGCATACTCCCAGCGTGTATGCATCATCTCGCAGCACTAGACCCAACATTGGTTTCCTGTTGCTCAATTACAAAATCTGCTGCTTGAAGCATTTTGTGGTTTTGCAAATGCTGATTTTAACCGATTTCGCTCACCGTGCTGCTCTGTTTCAGCTCTATCGCCCCGTGGGCGTTCGTGTGATGCTGGTCGGCCTTGATATCTGGTCATACAAAGATCAGATACAGGTCAGCGCTGACCCTGAGGTCACCCTCCGTCGCTTCCTCGAGTGGCGTCAGCACCACCTTCTCCCGAGGACCAAACATGACAATGCGCAGTTCATAACGTAAGATGTTGCTCTTTTTACTGCTCACTAAACCTATTAAATTAAATACCGAATTTCCCGGAGGACCGAATTTCCCGGAGGAACCCACCCGAGGGATTAATAAAGTTCTATCTAATCTCTAATCTAATCTAAAAAAATGATGGGATAATTTGTAAACATTTTGCCTCTTCACCTTTCAGAGCTGTGGATTTTGATGGCTCCACTGTCGGCTTAGCAAACACCAATGCTATGTGCACCTCTAACTCTGGAGCTGTCAATGAGGTAGTCATGTTTTAATGTGGACTTCCTTTAATTAAAAGTGGAAAGATGTGCAAATTAAATGTTTGTGAATTAAATGTCGCACAGGACCATAACACTAACGCAATTGGAGTGGCTTCCACCATTGCGCATGAGATGGGTCACAACCTGGGCTTGTCCCACGACACTGAAGACTGCATCTGTGGCACTTCTGTGTCAAAAAAAGGCTGCATCATGTCAGAGAGCGTTGGGTAAGCTCAGCTTTGCACCTGTGCACATGAACGCCCTCCTATGTGCAGACCTTTGAAGGAAAAAACATCTGATATGGTCTTATTTTCGTCCTCCTCCTCTAGCTTGAAGTATCCGGAGCTGTTCAGCAGCTGCAGTCGGCAGCAGCTCAGCAAGTTCTTGGAGGAGATCAACCCGGCATGTCTGCTCGATACTCCTTCCACCGATCGAGTTTATGGGGGCCCCGTGTGTGGAAATGCCTTCTTAGAGCCTGGAGAGGAGTGCGACTGCGGCACGGTGGAGGTTTGTGCATATCACGCTCGTTTTGTACACCCATACTCCCATAACTGAAACACACAAAGATGACTGAGATGTGCATGCCTCTGTATGCCTGCCAGGAATGCAAGAATCCGTGCTGCAATGCTACCACCTGCAAACTGAATGCAGGAGCCCAGTGTGCAGAGGGAGAGTGCTGCCACAACTGCCAAGTAAGTACTACTCACTGTGTGAAGTCACACTGATACTAATTATGTTACTATATAACAAGACACAGTCTGACTGTGCCGTCTGGCTGCTTATGTGTGAGTGCGTGTATTTTAGTAGTCGGTACATCACCATCTGTGTTCCTCTCCGCTCCGCAGCTGAAACCGACAGGCAGCGTCTGCCGACTGAAAGCAGGAGACTGCGACCTGGCAGAATATTGCACCGGCTTCTCTGCTGCCTGTCCGACTGACGCCTACACCCAGAATGGCCTGCCGTGTAACCATGGAACAGGGTACTGCTACAATGGACAGTGTCCTTCACGCCGGGATCACTGCAAGAGGCTTTGGGGATCAGGTTAAGAAACTTGTGAATTACAGTTTGCTTCAGATGTGCTTCATTCTTAATAATCAAGACTCATTGAGCTGTATTCTTTGCTATGATTATTTTCAGATGCTGAAGTCGCTTCAGATGCTTGTTTCTATCTGCATGGAAACTGCAGAAAGACACACTTTAACCAGAGATGCCCGGGCCGGTATGCAATCCAAAGCTCTACAATGGCACATATTCACTGCGTGGTACTGTTTGTTCTTGAAACTATCCCTTGTGGTTTTCGGTTACAGAGATCAGTCCTGTGGTACACTTTTTTGTTCCGGCGGATGGGAGTTCCCCGTGACATCCAGGAAGTCCTTTTACAAAGTAGGAAACGGAGACATGTGCAATGTGGCAACTATGAAACCTGAAGATAACTACCCCGAAGATCTGGGCATGGTACCTACTGGCACTAAGTGTGGCAACAACATGGTGAGAAAACAGCTCTTTGTAGCTAGCATGAAGAAACCTTCCATGTGCTGCAGATCCATGAAAAGTCTTTATGTGTCTTTCAGGTATGCTACAATCAACAGTGTCAAGAGATAAAAAACATAAAAATGTATGGAAGAAATGACTGCTCTGCCAAATGCAACAACCATGGGGTGAGAACTTTAGGTCCTCAGCACTCTGAAGCACCGTGGATTTATGGCAACACAACTTGCTTACTGTGAGTGGGATCTCTTTCAGGTCTGCAACCACGAGAGCAAGTGTCACTGCGATCCTGGGTGGGCTCCACCTTTCTGTGATGTGCAGCAGTCCGAGCTGCCTCAAGGTACTCTACTATCCTGACATACACCCACTGATAGCTCGCTTCTCTCTGACCTTTTAATAACCATGATTTACACATGACTCTTATGCTCTGTTTTCCACTGAGTTGCAATACTTGGATTGAATTTCTCATGGGCCCTAAAACAATCGTGCTCTGTTCTGATGAACACAAGCGGACACTGATGCAATGGCATTTCCTTATTAGTGTGTACATGCGCCATAATTATGTTACAGAGGATTTTGCTTCCTGAGGGGGGTGACGTATGTTGTTATTTGCTCATCCTTGGGCATTGGCTCATTGGCCTAATCTGTTGTGTAATTCTGTGTGTGTACAGAGTCAGGCCTGGTTAAGTTCATAGTGTCGCTGGTGGCTGGCTTACTTCTGCTTTTGCTCGTGGTTATCGGGAGTTTGATGTGGTACATCAGAAAGAGACAGCCTGCAAAGAGGTACAGAGAGGAGCTCCTCCTCTCTTTTAGCTTTTGGATCACCAAGATAAATAAATAAAACTTTATAAGCTTGTTAGAGTTTCTTTTAAGCGATTGTGCATATTTCCTTGCAGATACCTCCCATCTTCCGCGGGACAGTTCAACCCGTTGTTTCGGTCGAGCAGCGAACGACACAGGGCTCCTCTTGGATCAGCACAAATCAGCCAGCCTAAATTTTTGGAGTCGTCGGCCACTCAAGCATGTAAACCGCTCTTCTCTGCTCCTACCAGACCACAGACTGGAGCACTAAAGCCCAGCCGAGCAGCTCCAGAGGTGAGCACCCTTTGTGACAGAACAGATTTGGCACCAGAGTGCCGTAATGTGCTGAGGCTGTACATTTTGCCCTGCGTTATTGGCCCAGATTCAAATATAAAGAAACAGCAAGAAGAATCATAAACAGACTTATATTTTAGCCAAACTGCAAAAACCAGTGAGGAATAAGGCTTAAAAAATAAAACTTTTGACTCCACTCATTTCTATTTTCTCTCTTTACAGCCGCCCAAGAAAGCAGCAGCCGTACCCCAGCCATCAGTGTTTCAGCAGGTAATCTGACCTCCTGTTCCAGCTTCATTTAAATGTTATTTATATGTTTCAACTAGTAAATAAATGTTTTTATTTAGGCTGTAAAGCCATTCACGCAGGCTCCAGCTATATCAAGAAAGCCAATCTTTACTGAGGTAAAACTGCATGTCTTCATTGTCTTTTGGGGCAGTAATTATTTTTGAAAATTGTTATTTTAGTTTCATTATTCTGGTCTTACATATACTTTTTTTTTTCTTTTTTTCAGAGTAAGCCACTGCCTCCATCGAGACCTCTGCCACCACTCACAACAAAGCCGGTAAATGACATTAAAAACCGCTTAACTGCCCTCATTATTTGCGTTTACACATTTAACAGTGCTTGCGTTTGCTGCTTGTTTGAAATATGAACTATTTTGTCTCTCAGATCATGAAACCAAAGCCCCCAATGCCTCCAGCGAAGCCAAAGCCCTCTGCAGTCCTGTCTTCATTGCCTCACACTCAGCTGGTATGTATTCAGACTCAGACATTCTCAAAGGCTATCACATTTATGAATATGTCTGTGGTTTTTGGCTCTGTCCTAGCATAGCAGTGTAATGAACAAGTAGTCAGTGAATCAGTAAGCATATAAACTTCTCCTAACCACCACTGAGTTGGTGAGGCACTAACATGGGGAAATAAACACACCAAGGCCAAGTTTGGAGAATGAAAATGTCTCATCCCAAGTATGCATGCTAATACTATTTATTTGTTCCCCTAGCTCGGCGGGAGGGCTGCCCTGATGCCTCCCAGCAGGCCCAGATGACAGTGGGACTAATTCATCGAGGTGTAAACACTGAAATCCTCTGACAGAGGACAATGTTTTTGTCTCACCTAGAAGGACCAAGAAGATCCTATCTGGAGACGCTCGTCTGTTTTAAAGTGGAAACAGGATCCGCTGAAGAATCAGCATTGTTAAGCGACATAGCTTTTGTGGTCTCCTTGAGGATCACCACTGCTTATGTAGACCTTCAGTATGTTAATGAAAACCTGAAGCAATGATCAGCAGACTCATATTATGTGCTTTATGAATGACAAATGGCCCTGCTGCCATGACGATTGTTACATTTATTTTAGTCTTTTTAAAGGGAAACATTTGGTTTTTGGGTTGTTTTTGCCTAAACCCTGAGATATGTGAAGATTTTATAAGGTAACTGCACTATCAATGCTGTAACTGTTCCTTTTCCCTTTTCCCTCACATTTTTTGTGGTACTGCATCTCTCAGAAATATGGTTGTTAAGGGATTTTAAAATGTGGCATGAGCACTTTACAGGTAGATTTTTTTAATTGAAGAAGGTCTTTTCTTGTAATTTTTTAAAAACTCTTTGTACTAACCTGTCTGTGCTTGACTTTGTGCGACTGAACCAGTACATGTATCTGTTTTATTTTGCGTGCTGACCTGATAAATGTCAAAGAATATTGATTATTCTATGCAGCAGACATGATCAGAAAGTCCTTTCACTCATAATACCAATGATGAGGATTCTCCCTCGATTTGTCTTTCAATCTTTCAGTTCTGAATGTTCTAATTTATTGGCTTGCAATAAACGTGATCCATCACACTCAGTGTTTCTGTCACTTTTCTCTGTCTTTATATCCAGATGATCCAGAAGACATTCACATTGACGTCTGTGACTGTCTGTTGATTTTTTTTTGCTCTGTCCTATCAGCAGCGTAATGTTAGAACAAAACTCAATTAGGTCTATAATTCGTTGGAAAAAAATAGATTGATTTTGTAGTTTTTCCCTGCAAAACTTAAACAATCAACATGTGAATGGAGTCCAGACTTTTAGCTTTAATTCAAAGGGATTTTTAAGAAACCATTGCAATAACTCTTTAAGTTATAGTCATTTTTATACAGTTTCCTATTTTCAGAGGCTCAAAATTGAGTTGACAATTGACTGACAAGCTGTTTCACGGCCAGGCCAGGCTTGTTCTGTTGTTATTTCATGATAAATTAAGCAAATAAAAGATCTGAAGTTGATTCCAAGTGTTGAACTTGCATTTGTTAGTTGTTCACAGAAACTATCAATATGAGGGCCCAAAGAGACATTGATTGCCTTCAGCTTAAAATCCAAAACAAACCTATCAAGAAGATTAAAAAATAAAATGAAATAAGTTTGGCCAAATCTGATACATGAAAAGCGTGAATGCACTCACCAACACAGTCATGCCAACAGGGCTGAAATGCAGCAGAAGACAATTAAAGTGCATGATGATATAATTATTTCCATGGCCATGAAAAGAAAACCTTCAAGAACTTGACTTCCAAAGATCGAGAACACTTTTGAGGAGGTGTATCATCGTCAAGGTCTGCAATAAACTGATGCCTTCTTGAATCGAAATACAGAGAGTTTACAACGAGGTGCAAACCACTGGTTACACTCAAGAAGGCCAGATTAGACATTCCCACAAACCAACTAAAAGCGTCAGCACAGAAAACAATGGAAAGACAAAACCAAGAAAAACTTGTTCCAGAATGATGGGAGAGAGAAGTATGGATATGGAGAAGGAGAGAAACCGCTAAAGCATACAGGCTGAGTTTGCTCCAGCTGTAGGGCTTACCATTACTACCAGGAGCCTCTCCTCAGGGGTAGATTTGGGGGTCATGATGTTTGCAAGATGTCTCACTTAATTTTTAATGCTTTGAGCACCAGAGCAATACAAGTTGAGTGCCTGTATTTAAGAGAAGGCCGATATCAGTACAGCATTATAACTGAAAGACTTTGCAACTCCCTAAAACCCCAAATCCCTCAAAGATGGGCCAAAGGGGGAAACAAAATCTGTATTTTTGATTTGGGGTTGAACTGGCCCTTTAACAAGTGATCGCCTAGCAACGCTTCAAACAACCTGAGGTGGGTTGAAGCTATAGGATAGCTCATCAAGACTGTTTTAATCTTTCAGAAACGGCTGTAATTTTATAAATAATGGAACGAGAACTGAACGAAGAGGAACTACAGGACCTGTTTGCGTGGATAGATAAGATACCTCTGTCCCGGCCCAAAAGACACATCACAAGAGACTTCAGCGACGCAGGTAGTAAAGTTAGCCTAGCAGTCCTCAGGGAGGTGCTAACCAAACAATCAAGCAGTAACAGCAGGAGTAATATGATCTGTATACCCCCATGTCTCCAGCTACAGTAATTCCGTTTATTTGGAAGCTGACTTAGTTTCTCTTTGAACCTTAGTGATGGCTGCTGAGGTGGTAAAATATTTCTTCCCCAAGCTTGTTGATCTGCACAACTATGTTTCTGCAAACTCCACACAGCAGAAGCTCAGCAACTGGAACCTGCTCAACAGGCAAGACATCACTCTTTTATATGTGTGTGTGTGTGTGTGTGTGTGTGTGTGTGTGTGTGTGTGTGTGTGTGATTCTTCTGAATCTGGTGGACTGAATGGACTTCTACAGCCCAGCCAGAGAAAAACAATCTCCACAGCTGAAAAACATCACATTTTAACAGCCTGCCACAAAAACTTGTACACAGGCTACAAAAAAGTTAAAAAGCTAGATGG
Source organism: Etia nguti (assembly GCA_015106755.1). Classification (NCBI taxonomy): domain Eukaryota; kingdom Metazoa; phylum Chordata; class Actinopteri; order Cichliformes; family Cichlidae; genus Etia; species Etia nguti. The sequence goes on from VUQG01038056.1 coordinate 38,074, forward strand.
CTAATTAATATCTCTTATTAGGAATGACAGACATTGCCTAATGTTTTCCCCATCCAAATAAAAAATTTTCCTGGTCCTCCACATCTGGTCCTGAGGATAAATCCTACTTACACCCACTCACTTCATCCCTGGCCACTGATATGGCACAAAGCCAGCTACAGATTTATGGGAGTTTGCTGAAAACATTTTGGCTCCTATGTTGTATCTCATCAGTTAAATCACACTGAGTCTGCTGATACTACTGTGCATAGTTCTAGGTATTAGAAACATGTGTTTTTGTTTATCTGTGGGTAGGAAGGTATTTTCCAAGCTGGACTTCCATGTGCCTGAGGAGACACTGAAGAAAATTGCACAGAGCACCGCAGGAGCAATAGTGCCTGTCCTGAGCGCCCTCAGGGAGAAGATAGACAAGAAATTGGAGTACACCACCAACAACATACTGGTGTGTACTGACACACATGGTATAGGTCATTTTTTTTGTCTATTTGAATTCAAAATATGAATTACTGCATGCTTCTCCATGTTAATCTGACTACAGTTGATATATATTTTGTTTTATAAATTTAGGATATGGAGTATTATGACACCAGGAACCAGGAGAAACCTCATGAAGGTACAGTCTTCTGCATTTGATGCCATATTTGGCTTTGCATCACATCACACGATACTGATGTAGACATTGCTGGAAGTTACAAAACTGTGATGAAGTCAGTAATATCAAGTAGATTATGGAACTAAAACTGCTGAATTAGGATAAATGCAATGACTTTGTATTGGTCTTGTGCATTTTGTAGCGTGTGTCATAATGATAGTGTAGTTTGTGCAGAATATCAGCTGAAACAGTCATTTTTTTATTTAACTGAAGCCAAACAAAACTGAAGCTAAGATGTGCTTTATTTAGCACAGGAAGTGAGTTTGGTGTTATTTTAGACTTTTTTGTTAATACTGCTATATCTGCTGGTCAGCTCACAAACACCAAGTCAGCATATTCAGCATTCAGTGAAGTGTTTTTTTCTCTTTTTTTGGTTTTTGTTTAAGAGAGCAGTTTAGTGACTGTTCATCGCTGTTTTTGTCACTGAAATGAATCGTCTCCAAGATCTTCTCAGGCCCAAGTTAAGTGTAATCTGTCCCAGAGATAGCAGTGACCAATCAGAAACACAAAGAAACATCCATTTGAAGGAATTGGGGAGAACTGATTAGAAAAAAATTCCACCACCCTAAAGGACTGAACTTGTTTCCCACACCTCATCCGTCCCTATCAAAGCTGGCCAGTGCCTCCACCCTCTGCTCTTTCCTCTTCCGTCTGCACTCGCTCCTGCTATCAGACACATGACTCAGGTTCTCGTATCAGTTTCCACATGGCTCTTATCGCTGGCCTGAGCTCAGCACCGTTGACTTAAAGCCTGATATTTTTTTTTCTTTATCTACTAATCTTACTTCAGTGTTTCACCCTCTTTCTGCTAGTGGCCATCACCCTTTCTGCCACCAAGCCTTATCTGTTTAACTCAGCTGTAAAGGTTTTTTTTAGTCATTGTGTTTTGTTCACATCATAGTTTGTAAAACAAGACACTTTTTTTTTTCTTCAGAAATTCAGCAGACTGAGATAAGACTTTTAACTCAGCTGGAAGAGTTGAAAAAAGATGAAAAGAACAGGCAGAAAAACAGGTATGACCAAAACACTGCTTTTAATTATAATGCAATGAATCATTTAAAACAAAAATAAGAGCGTGTGCGTTCTTTTTTTACGGTACAGTAAAGTGGAGCATGCAGTAAAGCTTTACTCAGACATGGATCCTGCTTTCCAACAAATGCTGAAGGAAAAAGAAAAAGCAATTATGTCTTTGATGGAGACTGTGGAGGTAAAGTCTGCATGCACGCACGCTTTAATGCAGGAAACACTCTGCAAAACTGTGTGTGTGTGTGTGTGTGTGTGTGTGTGTGTGTGAGATAGAGAAAGATATTTAGGAGTGTGTGTTAGGCATGTGTAATACCCTGTGTCAGCAGTGGCGAGTGAGTCAGTATCTGCTCAGCGGATATAACCCTTATTTTTCTTTTCCATCTGTGGTCACATCTGCATGTTTAGAGAGAAGCAGAAGGATGACACAAGCGTGCAACTTCTCCTTTCACCGCACTATGAAGTTTTCAGAAGCCTTCAAAGAAATATCCTCTAATTTAACCTCATCCCTTTTTTCTTTTTCTTTTCTTGGTCGTGTATGTTTGCAGATCCTCCAGATGAAAGTGAACAAGCTGGAACATCTGGTTCACTTGAAGGACGTACGTATTCAAGATCTGACGCAGCATCTGGAGATGTACAAAGGAAGAGGCAACACACACTGAAGCAGCTGTGAAACTACACAAACAGAGAAATCTCTGTAATAGTTCTGATATATAAACCTGTATTTTGTTAAAAAGAAATATTAGTTAAGGCAAATAATCATCTTATCTAATCCCACCAGCTAAAACTGTCACATCTGTTGAAATGCACAAGGGGGGTTCCAGATGTGAACTTTTTAAAATAGGATTTTATCCCTGAACATAAAACATACACACTTCAAGATGCAGAAATGTGTCTTTTTCTTTCTTTAATAACATGATCCACTGCCTTATATCTAGAGTCTTGTGTGTCTATGCTTCATGACCTTTTTACAGACGTGGACAAAATTGTTGGTACCCTTCAGTTAATAAAAGAAAAACTCACAATGGACACAGAAATAACTTTAATCTGACAAAAGTAA
>VUQG01038059.1:0-14419 GCA_015106755.1 Etia nguti
ATCTCTTGTCGGTAACATTATCTGTATTTCAGTTTATTTAATTTAATAACTGTACAGTACTCTGTTTCTGGTAACCATTGTCCTTTATGTAAATATGTAAAAAAATTGTGTATGTTTCTGTTCTGTGTCCTGTGTACTGTTTGTGTCTTTCTTGCTGCTGTTACACCCAAATTTCCCCTTGTGGGACAATTAAAGGATTATTCTATTCTATTCTATTCTAAGAACAAAAAATTGAAAAAAGGCAATATTATTATTGAGCTCCTGACACTCTTAATAAAAATCATTATTTCACTGATGTTATTCATTAACGTGCATCCTGTCAAACTATGACTGAAGTGGAATCAGACTAGCTGAGCCAGGCGTTACAGCCGCCCTCTCTTCGTTCCTGTTTACATCCCAGTCTGGAATAATGTTCCTGAGTAGGCGTGAAGCTTCAGATGATCAAGTCTTTGCATTCACTTTGTTTACTTTCAACTCTTTTCTGTACAGTTTTGTGCTGGTCTGCAAAAAGCGCTCTCAGTGAAGTCAGCAGGGTGATGCTGGACGCGACAATATAGAATTTCCCCCTCAATCTGTTTGAGCTAAATGTGATGAATAAAGTCAGATATTTGGGTCACATCATCAGGAATTGTCTGCCTGATGATGACGAAGTGCGGCCCCAGCAAACCAACAGTGTGCCGTGCTCCACTTTGTGCAGCTTGTTTGGGATGTGTGGAGGTGACACAACCAAAAAATGGCCTGAATTCCCAAAGTTGAAATGTTTGCGACTCGTAAAGTTCTCATGTTCTGTGCAGATTTGCATTATGCTGATTAACACAAGAAAACAGCTCTTTGGCAGATACGGAAGCAGAGACTAAGCTGTACAGATGCTGGTATCGTCAGCAGAGTATGAGCTCGGCTATGGCGGAACAAAGAATGTAATTTTAGGCCAAAGTGAGCTCCGTTCAGATTTGACTGGTCAGTGACATGAGTGTTCATTTAGAACAGAGGTGGGGAACTCCAGGCCTCCAGGGCCGGTGTCCTGCAGGTTTTACATGTGTCTTTGATCCAACACAGCTCATTTAAATGGCTAAATGACCTCCTCAAAATGTCTTGAAGTTCTCCAGAGGCCTGGTAATGAACTAATCATGTGATTCAGGTGTGCTGACCCAGGGTGAGATCTAAAACCTGCAGGACAGGAGCTCCCCACCCCTGATCGAGAACACACTTTCATGCTGTCTGAGTAAGTGCCCAGAGGTGCATCACAATGGGCGCCAAGAAGTGAGCCTTGTTTTAGAAGAACTCTCACATCGTGTGCCTCAATTTTCTCTCGATTAGAGGGTGTTTGTCTTGTTTCTGGAAACACTGAGGTTGGAAGGATTAAGTGTTCGTGTTTTTCTCCTTGTGCTGTTTGTGCCGTTCTCTTCTTTTTATATTGATAATGCATTGTGGCTGAATTATAATTCTTTGACTTATTTTGATATATAATTTTAAAACTTTAAGTGACGGCTTTTAGCTGCGACCGAGTGTTTCGTGCCACGCTTTGATGCTTGATTGATCGCTGAGTGACTGCAGGGACTCAAAGAAATCCAATTCATACCATTTGGTGGCACTTGGCACCACAGAACGGAGGCGCCGAAATGGATGCAATATTACAGGGATGGTAATGACCTGCATTCAGGCACAAGCAGATTTAATGGGAGGGGGGTGCTGATTCTGACAGCGACTGGGAGGGGAGCTGGTGATCACGGGAATCACAGAAAGAATCAGATAAGAGGTTTGGAATGCAGTTATTTGGTGAAAAACACAGTGTGATGTAGCTTTCAGGAACAGGTAATGGTGCTGTGAAGAAAGATGGGATCCTGACCGAGAGCACACGGCGCACAGCTTACTGCAGCTTATTCAGAAGCAATGAGGCTGTCGGTTAACACTTCAGATGATAGAAAACACGGCATGGTGAGCTGTTTATCATAGCCCGCTGTTAGACCAGTATTATACAACTGCTGTTAGGCGTTATTAAGCAACACAAGTTTCTACCATGAGTGCAGCTCATTACACAGCAGAAAACAAAATTGTCACACTGATGAAAAATGGAAGGGCTCTGCAGTGTGGGGATGAGCTGTGTGTGAGCAGTGCAGACATCAGCAGGTTCACGGGAGAGAGCTGGCTCTCGTACATCCTTACATGATTACTGTGGGATATTAGCATGCTAACACGTCAGCGCAGTTTTTTCAGATGGTGCCGGCTCATAAGTTTCCTCAAGGTGCTGCATAATGCAAGGTTCGACATCAGAGTCGTGCAGGACAGCTTTTACCTGATGATGGCACTGCATGAAATGTCAGAGAATCAACAATATTATTATGATTCATCCTCAGGGGACCATGAAGCTCTGTGTTAGATTTCATAGTAATCAAGTCAGCTGATCACCAGCAGGTCCATCCTGTGGGGAGCACGCATGACGTCTTAGACCACATAGTCCAAGACTACCTGCGCTTATTTGGAAGTGGAAATAAATAAGTGCAGTCTGTGTCAAAACCTGCAGTTCCTCTAATGCCCACTTGGGGCTGACTCCAAAAGTGAGTCCATCCCCACAAAGTCCCAGTGTTAAAATGTCTTTCAACATGTAGCCGAGGCTAGTGTCCAACACCGGCCCCCTGATACGCATTCATGGTGTAGTAGTGTAAAAGTTGCATCATAAGGTAGAAAGTATTACCAAAAGTAGTACAAACTAGTAAAAACAAATAGCTAATACAAACAAAAACACACCAGTGAAGTGACAAAGAGCTGTTATTAGCTGGTGCTAGCTGTTGTTAAGGTCGCTGTGGTGAACATATTAATCTTCTATAAACCGGCCGATTCACTGTTAACACAGTGAAGTGAACTATATTTATAAAAGCCTTCAAAAACTCTGCTGCTGGAGACTTTTAAACGTAAGTGTCAGATTGGACTAGTTAATCGAATAAAACTGAGAAAATTAAAATATATTTTTTTTAAATTACAATGATGAAATCTCTGTGCTCTTCTTGCTTTGACAGCTTGATTATAGAGGGGTGAGCCTGGTTTAATAACAGACACTCAAAAATCATGGCACGCTTCAGCACGACAACTTGGAACCACTGTCTTACCCTCAATTTATTTGGGTAAATGCAGAGTGAATTTTAATTAAAATCACACTAAAATAATACATTATGGAGTGTTTTTTGCAGTTTGTAAAATAGAACTTGGGGACTAATCGGGTGCAACTTTATTAAATGTCTTTATTGTAATAAATGAGGTGAAATTAACTCACAGTTTGCAGTTCATTTGTTACGAGCATGATTAGTCTTCAGTTTGCTTTTTACCTACTAATCCACTGCTGGAAGACTTTCCCTGCTCCCATTACCTTCACTCCATTAGCCTTGGCTTTCGTTCTGTGTGGTGATGGACGGAGATAAGAGGAGGAAGAAAAGGAAAACCGGGAGAAAGAAACGGGTCCCTGATGGATTTAGCCGTCGATGCAGATGGATTGTTTAACAGCCACACCTGCAGCAGCTGTAATGTAACCTGGGGTTGCTTCATGTTCACAAAGAGTCTGATTTGCATTTCAAAGAGAAGAACGGGTGTCATTTACAGTTAGAGTCCATTTTCATCTCATCTGCACCAACTGTTTCCATTGTGTACTGCAGGTAATTAGGTTTTGTTCAACATGAACTCTTTTTTTTTTAAACACAAATGACTGTTCAGACCTACAAAGACTAGAAAAGCACAAGTGAGGAGTTAGTGAGAGCTCCTTTTGTTAGTTTCTTTTACTCTGTGGTGTCAATTAGGGGTGAAAGGTCGCTGAAAGTTCCTCTGTCCTGGGGAAGTGAAGAGTTCAAGTTGGTACGCTGTTGCAACAATAAATGTCCCATCAACAGCTGATGGGAACATTAACCAATCCTAAATTTACACAAAGCTGGTAAGTGGAATAAAAACCAGAGAGAGCAGAATATTGTGACTGGACCTTCTACAGCTTCTTCTGAGGTATGGCAACAGCACTAAGCAGCACAACAGTACACCGTATTATCTTTAAACAGCTAATTGTTGCCATTGTGTTTGGGGATATTGGGATCAATACTCCAACATGAATTTACCTTGCTAAACCAGCCTAACATTTACCATCAACATAGTCTGATTGTGCAATGGTCAGTACCTATGCGAGGAAGGAACAGTGGTGAACCAGCCATCGAGCATCTGTGGGATGTGCTGGACACACAAGTCTGATTCGCACAATGTACAGGACTTAAAGGACCTTCAGAGTCTAATGAAGCCCATGACTCGATGGTCAGGGCTGCTTTGGCATCAACACAATATCAGGCAGATGGCTATAATGTTATAACTGATCTGTGTATATAGCTTGTGATATAAAATAATATATAAAATTCACCAATAGGCTGATTTTTGCCATATTTCAGCTTCCTCTTGGTAAAGTTTGAAGAAGTTGTGGGTGGTCAGGACTGGACGTCCGTACAGAGTAGATTAACTGGCTGTTTTAACTCAACAACTGAATCATAGTGAAAGAAAACCGACGCCGCACTTTGGATTCTTCATAACATCCTGTGAAAACACAAACCTGTAACATATTCCTAACTTTTTCTCATCTTGTATGGAAACTTTATCTGTCAGTATCAGCTGACCAAAACAAGTAGAAAGGATTGGTTGGCTCAACTCGAAGCAGTTTGTTTTTCTTTATTGCCAACACAAGACATCCAGTAGCTTAAAAACCAATCTAGAAGGTCATTGTTAGATACCACAGTGCCTAATTACAGCCTGTACTTTCAACCTGTTAGTTTAGTTGAATATTTAAACCTTCTTATCAATCCTACTCGTAGGATTGATCGCAGGACACTAGGAACTAACAACTACACGATACAGGTTGATACCGACTCCTATTCAGCATTTTTCAACCTGATTTGTCATTGCCGCTGCTGCCCTGCTGTTTCCACCCGTCCACCACCCCATCATCCATCTGTGTTTTCCAGGGAGATCTTTACTCACTGCTCTCAACCGTATCTGTAAAATACTAGCCAGGAGTGATGAGCTGTATTAGGCAAATGTTTTCTGTCAGCAAATGGTTAGTTTATATCTTTTTTCTTCAACTAATGACTGAAAAAGCATGGGACTCTTCCTTCTTTCAGCTTCTTCTAACTGACAGATGTGAGGATTTTGGTTCTCGTCCATATTCTGAAGAGCCTGAGCAGCCTTAGACAGCTGATCACAGACGCTTTGTGCGGAGTTATTGATGTTCGTCGGATCAAACTCGACCGTCCGACCGCTAGGCTTCACTGCTGTGCCTCTCACTGCCAGCGCCTCTCTGCCAGCCCTCCCTCACTGCCCGGTCTTTTCCCCTCTGGTTAATTATTGTCCTCATCGCTCTTCACCTCTTTCTCTCATTACCGTTACTCTGCCTCCCTCTACAGCTCTGTTTGTTCTCGCTTCTCTCCTCCCTTCTGCTCTCTCAAAGTCTCTGTCCCTCTCCAGGTCTTTTTAATTGGCATCAGTGGTGTTGTCTGGCTGTTTGTGTTGCCAGCAGACAGAGGGTGAAAAGGCCATTCTCCTTCTGTTGACAGCATGCCTCGCTTTGTACTTTAGTGCCACCCAGCACTACGCTGACTGTGTGGTTATTTGAGCAGGGCTTTCTGGCAAAGATTACAATACCTGGGGAAAAAAAAGTGAAATTTATAGCTGAACCCTGCAGACGCAGAGGCCTTTACGTGCTGGAAACAACCCATAAAACAAACCTTTCATGGAGCTGTTTTCTGCACCAGCAGATTTTCTCGCTTTGTTCATTTTGCATGAACAAAATGCACAAACAGATTTTTGATAATTCACTGATCCAATCAATGACATCAAACAGATTGTTATTGGTTGTGTTTACTGAACCATTAATTGTAATGCTGGTCTCTCAGTCCTCCACCCATGCATGGAAAAGCTAGATCTGGGTACGGTGACGTCACCCACAGGTTTTGAGACAGTGGTAGCTGTTTTGAATCTTTGAATTTGGTATTTTGGACCTCAGGACCTGGGTTTGTTGAAGCCAGAAGACACTGTATTTTTGAGGGGGTGGAGTGCGAAGTTATCAGCTTATTAGTGCTAAAATATAAATAAGATAGTAGGCACAGACTTTTTGGATGTTCTCTTAGCACATTTCATTTATGTGTCACATTAACGCTTTAAAAACATTTCAAAGGGGACCAACAACACCTCCTTCATGAATCGCCACCTTATGGTGGGGAGGGGTTTGTGTGTCCCAGTGACTGCAGGGGCTACGTTGTTGGAGGCCTTTGCCCCTGATAGGGTCTCCCAAGGCAAACTGATTTAAGTGTCCCCTATGAAAGAAAAACAAAGAAAAATCAAAGGACCAGTTCATGCTGTCCAGGTCAGGGTTACCAGGCCCAAACCCTGGAGCCCAGCCTGAGGGAGCCCACCTCCAGGCCGGTCTTCGTCTATGAGGTGCAGCCCTTAGAGCTGACATGGGCCCACTCTTCTGTATCCTCAGCACCAGCAGGAGGTGCCATCAGAGTCAGGTGCAAAGTGTGTTGGGCTTAGATTATAGATTATACTCAGTTGCTGACACAGACATAGAGAGCCGGAGATCCTACAGCCATCCCTGCTACACTTAACATCCGCTCAATATCCCTTTGACGTTCACTGCCTGGGCAGCGTCATTGACATCACTGGGAGCCAAGCGAAGACTGGCAGACACGGAAAGCGTAATCCCTGCTTACGTTTCAGAAAATGGACGGATGAATGGATGGGTGGGTGGACGGATGGATGGATAGATGGGTGGATGGCACCACAGAGATCCGGTTCAGGGACTGCAATGACCTGAGGAGAAGTCTAGTAGATGGCTAATGGCTATGTGTCAGACTCTTACGTTATAAAAACACTCCTGTACAGTTCTTTATAAAGGGGGAGATTAGCTATAGAGACCAGCTGTAAACATAGCAGTCTATGGGGTTGACTTACTTACACTTCCTTTGTACATTTTATTTTTTAGCCCTGCATTTTCCATCGATGAGATATAATCAGGGGAAATATCTGCCAGCATCCGAATGGAGATTTCTGGAAGCTGTTTAATCTAAATGTAAAATCTGACCAGAAGTATTATGATAATTATTTTAATCTAAAACTAAAAAAGCTAATTTAAGGCCAGTTAATAATTAATAATCCATTTCAAACGAACTGTAAGCTTCATGTCGCTGCGTTTAAAATCACTCTGGAGTTTTTATTCACCTGTTGATGTGGTGTGTGTTTGTGGGTCTACGTTACACAATGAAGGTGAAAGTCTTTTCCATGTACCTGAACACTGTGGAGGGAGGTGCTGACAGGAGACGGGAGGAAAGAAAGAGGAAGGAAATGGAAATTAGCTCGTCGGCAGTGTCTACCTGTCGGCAGGACATCTGACATCTCACTGCGCCGCCACCCAGGACTCGAAACTACCTCTGTTACCTGCCTGAGCTCGGTGACACACTACACACAGAGGCTGCTAAAACTTTAGAGGAAAGTGGGGAACAAGGACAGAAGGGTATTTAGGTAGCAGGTTGGAGGCTGGGAAGCTGATTTCACATGATGTTTGTGTGGAGGAATGAGGGGGAGGAGGCACCATGGTAACAAGGAAACTTGATGCCTACAGGTGGTGCTCTTATCCATGGAAAAGATCAATCTTTACCTGTAACGTTCACACCAACACGCTTCATGTGGTTTGCATTCATGAAAAAGTAAGAAAATGCAGTGGATGTCATCCCTGCCTTTTGTGGATGAAATGGTTCTGTTGGCTTCATCAGGTGGTGGCCTTCTGCTCACAGTAGAGGCCACCACCATGAAGCCAAGTGTGACACAGCTGGAGAAGACTGGGGTCCAAACTCCAGGCTGGGAATGAGTTGCTGCTCCAAGTGGAGGAGTTCAAGTACCTCAGGATCTTGTTCACAAGTGAGGGGAGAGAGGAGCGAGAGACTGATAGATGGATAGATCTGTGATTGTGTGTCAGATGTGATGAAGAGAGAGACGTGAAAGTGAAGCTGTCAATTTATTGGTCAATCTACAGTCCTACCCCCACCCATGGTCATGAGGGCAGATAGAAGTGGATGGAAAGAAATATCCTCCGAAGCGCAACCGGACTCATTCTTAGAGACATGGTCAGTCATTCATTAAGGGCTCAGAGTAGAGCCGCTAGTCTTCCACATCAAAAGGAGCCAGCTGAGATGGTTCAGGATGCCTCCCGGACACCTGGATCTATCCCCGGGGTAGATCCCGGACACGCTGGAGAGATTATGTCTCTCAGCTTGCTTAGAAATACCTCATTTTCTCCCTAGAAGAGCTGGAGGAGGTGGTTGTGAGAGACAGAGGTGTGAGGGTCTTTGATTAGACCACTGCCCGGTTAAGAGATGATACTGGAAACCCACAAACTCCTGTACCAAATAAGTGAAGCCTCAAAGCCCAACCAGTAAGCAGGTGTTCTGACAGATTTTTGAAAGTGTTCCCTTGCACACAGAGTTTTTTTTTTAATGATGAGTAGATGATTTTCCATTGAGGAAGATTATTCTGAAATTATTCCACTATTTGTAGACGTTTTTTGCAGATTTGTGAACCTCTGCCTAGTCTTACTTCTAAAACGGTGCGTCTCTAAGATGCTCTTTTTATATCCAATCACTGGCCTGCTGCCAATTAACCTGATTGGCTGCAAATGTTCCTCCAGCTGTTTCTTTTTAGGACCACTTACCTTTCCAGCCTTTTGTTGCCTACCATGATCTTTCCAGCAGTGAAAAAATAATAATTACAAAAATACATAATTAGGAAATCCAGAAATCATACATGCAGTAAACTGAGGTGATGATCGGGAATTTAGTATTTGGTGTATTTTGTGTTTTTTGTAGGACTTTTTCCAAATACATTGCCCCACTTCTCTTCATGGGACGTTTAAAGGGCCAGCTCAGCCACATTAATGAAGATAACTGAAATATTTTGAGGAGTATTTCTATGTAAACATCATAATTTGCTGTTAATCTAATTAAAAGCACGTTGGAAGGAGAAGAGGAGGTGGCAAAGTGGAGAAAATGAGCAATAAAAAATTCTGAATGATTTAAATAATTTCCTTTAATGGGTACAGGATGTTTTACTACATACACACTGTGAAAGGATGAGACGCACGGGCGTGTTTATCAAAGGAAATATGTGTGATCACAAACTCTAACGTGCCAAAAAGCCCAAACACACACTGCAGGATCTGAACATTGTTTCAATCTTCTGGTTAATTAAAAACGCAGTAATTAGTTGAATGATGACTTTGAAATAAAGGAGATAATTTTAAGTGAATGAGGAGGCTGTTACCAAGCTGGGAGCTGAAAAATGGGGGGGAAAAAGGGAAATCTGGCATTGAAAGTAAAGCTCTGAGGTTTTTGTATTCAGCCTTCAGCAGATGACACCAACAGCAGTCTCTGAATTATGCTGTTAACACTTGTCAGCTCAGTTAATTGGCTGGGTCGCTGCCTGAATATTGATACTGGGAGCAGAGTGAGCAATTAAAACGGAAAGATAATTTAAAACTATAAAAAAATAAACCTGTAATCAGTTGGCAAGAGTCGGTAGAAGTCGCGGCTCTGGAGATGTCAGTATTTTGTGACTGAACACAATCCCGGCTGCGGTGGAGGGTGCTGTCATTTTCTCTTTTCACCCCCACTCATTTCAATTTCACTTCCAGCATGGAAAGTTGCCCACGCTCGCCGATCACCGACAGAGGGGAGAAAAAAAGGCCAGCCGCTGGAGAGAGGCGGCGCCAAACCCACTCAGCTTGTGTTTTTATCCCACATATAAATGGTTTCCATCAGAACAAGCACACAGGATGGGGCTCTTTAACTTATCTACCTTTTTATTCTCTGTGCAGCCCGTACCTGCTGTTCTGGTCCAAAATCAGAAGTAATGAAAGCCACATCATCAAAACTCAAAGCCGACATGGTGAGAAAACCTTTCCAGAGGAAACCAAGTTGGGTAGTTTGGTGTTTTTGGTGCGCTGTGATCCAAATGATGCTTTAAAGAAGCTCATTTGTGTTGTTTTCAGAGGAACAAAGGAGTCAAAGGAGTCCGATATGAGTGGAAGAGTCAGTGAAGCTCACTTCTGTCCGATGACAGTGGATCTAACGACGTTAGATCCACTTAAAACAGCCACGCCTCACCTCAGTATCGCTGTCATCGGACAGAAGTGAGCTTGGTCTCGATTCCCTGCTTCAGTCTCGTGATCCATGCGGTGTCTGAAACAAGCTGTCTTAGTTTAGCTTAAGGCCATTCTGCCTTTAAGCCATCTTACTCCTGATTGGCCGCCTCTTGTAAACAGAACAGTGAACGATGTAATTTACTCCAATCTAAACAAGTCTGAAAACTGACTTATATCTAATGATTGGACCTCATCTATCAAAAGCACGAGTTCACATTTCCTCAGGGCCCCATTGATTCTGCACTATTTCACAGCACCAGGAGTCAGGAACGATGGACTTCCTCCCATCAGAAGTTCACTGATGGAGAAAGTTCGTGTCACATGCTCTGAATGTCTCGGTGTGACTTACCTCGTTGACGAACACCCAGTGACTGTCTTTGGAGGCCAGATTTGTTTCCACTGCCTGCAGACACACAGACACACAGAGACACAGAGACGGGGTTAATAACGGGGACCGCCCGAAGCCGATTTAATCACGCGCCGCTTCTCAGAGGCTGACGCAGCATTTTATCACACTCTAGGTTCAGCAGCCAGGTCTTCCAGTGTGGCCTCCGAGGAGCAGCCGCTGTACCGACACCACAGCTGCCTCGTCTGCCTTTGTTCTCGCCCGTGTCACTGCGGCGCGCACGTTTGAAAAGTTCAAATCGGCTGCCTCTCCTCCTCTTCCTCCTCCGCTGTGACGGCTCGTCCTGCCAAAATGTCGAGCGACAGAGGCTTTTGAGAGAGCGAGTGGTTTGCGCTTATCAAAGCCCCCGGAGCGCGCCCTGTCCTCTGCCACCATGTGATAATCCTAATAACACGCAGCATCCTACAGATGATGGCCAGGCACGCCGCTGATAGCACAAAGTGGAGCAGAGCTCCGAACGGGATGAGTTCTGCAGGTCAGCCCGGACCAGCTGGAACATTTACACAGAGGAAGCTGCTAATAATGCAAATGCCCCCAAAATATAACAGAACTGTGGACTTATCTCAAGTAATGCTATCATGAAGAAGATGTAAAACACCCATAATGCTCATTGCTTCGTGATTCACAGTTTTAAAAATAAACCTTTATTCTCCCTGAGTGACCCTTAATTCTGACATTTGCACTTGGCTCCACCCGAGATGATTAAATAACAAACCCTGTATTGTCTGAAAGTTTGATGGAGGCAGGGATGTGTTTTTGAGTGCGTTCCCACACGGCGCCATGCGCAGGCATATGGTCTGACTGCAGAGCCATGTGGGCGTTGTTCTGCCTTCTGGCTCCATGTTTAGAAGCAGCATAGTTAAACCAACAATCTCACAGAGTCGTTATCTAATGATCGAAATTATATGAAGTAAAGAATTATATTTCATAGTGATAATAAAAGAATGAGAGGAAACATCTGGTCTGAAGTATGATTGAACACACACGTGCAGTACATCTCGACCCGTCGGAAAAAATGTGATCGTGCTACTGAATGAAAAATGAAATGACAACATTCCTGATTCATTATCTGTATTTATTTTTGTTTATGCTTCGTAACAAATATCAAATTTTGTTTGCAGAGGAAAAACTGCAGCTGTATCCTGATAAAGGTTTGAGTGTATAACTGCATCATCTGCGTAGGTCCTCAGTCCAGGTCATGCTAGTCCTGAGAAGAAGGGAACTGGACTTCTTTAAGTTTTACCTCTCATCCAGTCGGCTTCTTCAGATCTAAAACAAAACGTGAAGAGTCCGAGGTATTCAGCTTCTCGTGGGGGTTGTCCTCTGAAGCCATCTATGTCCACTGAATGCCTACCAGTGAACAGACGTGGTGGCTTACGACACCAGCGATCAGCCACTGAATCCCTCCCCAGGCACCTCAGCCTAAGCTAGTCTAGTTGCCTCCTGTAGAGAGTGTAAAGGTGTTCACACCTCGATGGAGAGCAGCTGTCAAAAAGTTGCGTTTCACGGCCATTACATGAAAAAAATGAAACAAAATTCAATTTTTTTTATTGTGTAATGTATGTACAAATTGAAATCAATGAGCTTTTGCAGAGCATTTGTCTCCAAAAAACACTGTGAAAAAAATGAAGTCGATATCAAACGATGATGAGCTGGTGCTGATGTTTCTGAACAAGATAAAGAAGAAACAGAGATACTGGGTCCATCCAATGTTCAGGAGAAGGCGTCAGCAGGGAGAATTTCCTGGTTTGATCCAGAAGTTGAAGCTTTCATACGTATTTCAGGATGTCAGGTTGAGCTCTTGTGGGCAGAATTGGAACCACATCTGAGGAGGCAGAGGAATCATTTCAGAGAGCCCACTGACCCGGAGTAGCATCTAGCTGTGTGTCTGAGGTAAAATACTATTATTTTATTATTTCCATAGGATTGTATATTCAGTACGGGTGCACGCTCTGAACTACAGTGCACTTGTTGCCACATGTAGTGGTGTGATTGGTCGGATCTGTTTATTTGCCTTTGAAATCGGAAAAAACGAGTTTGGTTCGAAAAACTAAATGCCGCAAAATCGTCCAGCAGAATTATGCAGTCGGTGCGAACAGCCGAGTCCGAAAAAGTCTGGTGTGTAATGGCCTTCGGTCTCAGTTAATGCCTTCTTGGCTAAGCTGGTTGGGACAGACCACCAAACACTTTTCAAGCACTTTTCGGAGGATAGGCCACAGCTAGCTAACAGTAAACAGCTAGCTAATATTCAGCCATTCAAAAGATATGTTGCTAAAACATCTTATATCTCATCAAATGAGCACAGAAAATTATCATTTTAAATAGATATAGATACTAATTGTTGTCATGTCAAAATTAAACGTGTTACCTTGCAAACACACTATGCTAATGCTAATATGTCTGCATGTAGCATTTTAAAAGCCTGTACCTGACTGCAGTGGTGATTCACTGATATCACCTGCTGCCTGAAGACGTTTCAGACCTTTTTCATGTGTCACATCAGGTAAAGCTAATTTCATTTCCAGTGGCTCAGCTCCAAGAAGCTAACCGTCAGGCATGATGATGAGCCAGCATGCCTGAAACTAGCTCACCCGAATGGGGAACGGTGCCAAACCTGCCTGCTGTTCAAAGGCTCTGCGTCCTGGATTCCTGTCATAGCTCCGAGCTACACCTGAATACAACAGAGCCATCGCTCACTCATCATTAGCATTTTACAGACATCCTCTAAATGGCAGGACCAAACCTCATGACAGATTATAACAAAACCAAACTGTGTCCAGTCCTGAACACAAACCTGAGACGAGGCATTTGAAACAGGTTTTCCATATTATCCATATTAAGGCAGTGGAACGCAGCCAGGAAGCTGTTGGAGTCAGAAGAAAAATCTGTGTTTGGGATATTACATCACTGAGTGCATTCACTTCACACACACACTGAACACACGAGTATTCCCACACAGCGTTCGGCCACGAATATCAGTTTGTGTCACGTCTTTGCTCTCTGTCCTCAGGGCTCGGACTGACAGATGTTTTCTAACAGGTTCCACATTCGGCTTCCAGATCAACAAACGCTGACACACTCGTGAAGCTCCACACAAGTAACAACCTCGAGGATAAACAGCTCGTGAACTGCATGTCCACAGAGCTAACACGCGCAGACGTTTTTAGAAAGAAGTGTTTTTCCCACATTTTATTTGTGCACATCTGCTGTGAGCAGATACACCAGTCAGCCACACGATTCATGTGCAGAGCGAATAAGGCTGATCGCCATGTGACAACGCAGCGTTCTGCTGGGAGTTCTGCCTTTCATGTGGCGTACATCCAGTGTTGCCAACTCCTCAGTAAAGAAAATCGCTATTGGCCGTCCTAAAAGTCACTAGAAGTCGCTAAATGACGTCATCGCCTAATTTGCATAATTGGTCCTGCCTATGTAATTGTAACAGACGCTGCAGGAGAGAGAAATAACATCGTGGAAGAGACATAAAGTGAGTAAAAAACACCCTAAGAACATTTAGAACATATTTAGAACTACAAATTAAATTTCTCTTCTCTTATTATTGTTTACAATAATTCCAACCCTCCTCCTTTATCCGGACTTGGGACCGGCAAAAGTGACCCGAAATAGGCACTCTGGCGGAGTTACTTTGTGTGTGTGTGTGTGTGTGTCTTTTTAAGTAGTTTTAAACCTTGTGATCCACAAAAAGTAACAGTAAAAGAAGAACATTTTTAACCATTAACAATCAAAATGAACATAGCAAGCCTCGGCAGACAGCTTCAGTCGAAATCGGATGTACAAGATGGACTTAA